>JAQQPU010001401.1:49449-73996 GCA_029168905.1 Artemia sp. Kazakhstan ARC1039 | reverse complement strand
ATTTTTTTTCCTATATATATATTTTCTTTTTCCTACGCTCTGTTTTGTCGTCTTCTTCTTCTTAAAAAAGAAGTTGTGTTTAATTGTGAAAGATTTTTCAATATTTTTTTTAAAAATAACAATAATTTAATTTCTGCAAGATTGTTTAAACATTATTGTTCTGCAGCATGTATAGTATGTTGTCATTTTGAAGATTCTTTTCAGATTTATTATGTAAATTATACTTGTTTGCTTATAAGTTTTTTTTTATTCTGGTTTCTTTCTTATATTTGCTTGTCTTGTATCCAACAGTTTGTGGGAACAAACTGTAAGTAAGGAACAACCCAGCTGAATAGTAACCAAAACTTAAAAAAACAGAATTTTCATACCAATAGATACATTAAAAGAATCAGATTTTTATGCTGATTTCAAATATATAAGTTTCATCAAGTTCAGTCTTGCCCATCAAAAGATACGTGCTTGAGAAAATTTGACTGATTTAAAAAAAGGAGAAACACCCCTAAAAGTCATGGATCGTTAATGAAGATCATACCATCAGATTCAGTACCCTACTGTAGATGTTTCAAGCCTTTCTATTCCCCAGGGGTGATTGTTTTGACCCAGTGGTCCTAGAATATTGCAGGAGGGCTCATTCAAATGGAAAGTGTCAAAAAAATGGAGGGCAACTAGGCCCCCTCCCATGCTCAATCTTTTCCCAAAGTAACATAATAAAAATTTTGAGATAGTCATTTTGTTCAGCATGGTCGAAAAACATAATAACTATGTCTTTGAGGATGATTTAATCCCACACAGCCCCCAGGGAAAGGGCTGCAAGTTATGAACTTTGTCCAATGTTTACATATAGTATTGGTTATTGAAAAGTATACAGACATTTTCAGGAGGTATTTTTTCTGGAAGTGGGAGGGGGGTTCAGGGTTACATGGGAGGATCCACGGGGGAAGGGACATTGCTATGAAGGGGGCGCCAGATTTCTCAGCATTATTTGAAAAAAACAATCAAAACTTTAAAAAAAAAAGTTTTTCAACTGAAAGCAAGGAGCAACATCAAAACTTAAAACGAACAGAAACTATTACGTAGATGATTGGGTTCGCCCCCTAGTCAATACCTTGCTCTTTACGCTAAAGTTTTTTTAAGTACTTACATAAGTGTTATTTATTCTAACTAATGGCCTTTGTGATTAAGGGGTCATGTTCAAAGAATTGGAACAAGATTCGAATTTTAGCATAAAGAGCTAAGTATTGACTAGGGGGGCAAACCCCTCTAACATATGTAATAAAAATATACAAATATAGAAATATCCTGCAGTTACTTTTCTCTTCAAAATAGCATAAAAACCCTCAAAATGCCATTGAATACAAACAAAAAATACACTATTGGAATTATCATGGCCAAAAACCATATACAGGAAACTTTCAGTCCCCTGGCTTTTAGCTGTAACATGCATGTAGTCTTTTTCTTAGTTTCTGTTTTTAATTTGTTTTGACCCTTGTTGTTGCAAGTCTTCTAAATGCAAATAAAAAAAAAATTCTACTGGTTCTGATTTGCATTGGTCTTTCTTCTTCATTCTGAACTTTCATTACTTCAAACATTTTTCCATTTTTCCAATATGTCATGATATCATGTGCGCAGTACAGACAGAGGGTGGCCTAACGGAGGACTTTTGGTCTTTTGGTTAACAACGAAGGACTTTTGGTTAACAACGAGGAAATTGAGGAAGTGAGAGAGTTCAAGTATCTTGGCAGCATTCTTATGCAAGATGCCAATTCCGAAAGAGAAATACTGTGCCAAATAACATTGGCTGGGTCTGCTTTCAGCTACCTTAGAAATGTTTGGAGAAATAATAAATATTCCCAGAAGTTAAAGCTTAAAATTTATAATAGCAATGTGGTCTCTGTCCTTATGTATGGCTGCGAAACTTGGAGCATCACTGCTCAACTAGAACGACGACTCCAGGCATTCAACAATAATTGCCTAAGGTCTATCCTAAATATACATTGGACAGAAAGAATACAAAATGATGAAATCTATCATATGACAAATCATACCCCCATCCTTGATCTTATTAGAAAGCGGCGATGGATGTATTGGGGGCATATGGTGCGAATGGGGGAAGGAAGGCTGCCGCACGATGCATGGTGTTGGAAACCCCCCAGTCTCCGCAAATCAGGGAGACCGAAAATGACCCTTGGCAGGTCGCTAATGAAGGAGGCGAAGCTGGCGAGGTCCTCGTTGGAGGAGCTATGGTTGAAGGCTCAGGACAGGTCGTCGTGGCGAATCACTGTTGCTGCCTTATGCGCCCCCAGGCGTAGGAGGACCTAAGTAAGTAAGTCTAGTCTCATTTGATGGTCCAGGCTGTTAATTTTCACCCTATGTGAATTTACATTGTTCAGATTTTTCTCTTGGTCTTATTATGTTTGATAGTTCATGTGGCTAGACAAAAATTTGCTAGCATGTGTGATTTAAGGTAATGGGATCTTAAAAGTTAGATCAAAGTATCTGATCAAAACACCTGTCCACAATAGGCACTGTCCAAGTACTGCTTACCTCTCCATAGGGCATTGATCTTTGATGACCATTTATGCTCTATGGATTACAAAAGCAAAATTTTGAGAAATACATGTACTGTTCAAAGGAGGCACAAGGAAAGTGTTTTAAGCGTTATACATTTACTCAATCTGGATTTATATGGTTTTAGAGATTTGAAAACTAGAGTAAATGAGCTGAAACCCAAAATCAAGGTAAAAGTTTTGATGTTTTGTCAAAATTTAGATAGGTTAGATAAGATAGGGTTGTCTAAATTTATATAGGTTTGTCATCTTTTAAGCCCTAGAAATGAGGAAAGGGCATAGATGCAAGCTTGATAACACCTTTCTATGGTATATTTTTAAGCCCCAGATCCATTACTCAAGTTTCATTCACTTAACTGTAATACTTTAAAAGATAGGGAACACCAGAGACTCAGGGCTCAGCAACACTATAAAACAAAAAGAGTAGCATTTTTAATTATTAAGTTTATGCTCTTTGTGAAGATTAAAGTTGTAATTAGGGACAATTAATCCCCCCCCCTAATGGTCCCAGACATAGCTTAAGGCTATATACAAAACTGATAATACAAGTTAGAAATTCTTACTTTGGAATATGCTTCAAGTTTAATTTAATACTCAAATATATTTCTTTCCAGTTCAGCCATGTTTTAAATCATATTTAAACAATAAAATACTCTGCTATACAATCCTATAATTCATAATGATGATGTTACCCTGTTTACTTCTTTTGTTGAGCTGTATTTCTGTAAAGTTGAAAAAAAAACAATTCAACAACAAAATAGCATTTGCCTGTAGACAAGAATAGCTGATGTAATAAAAAATAGAAAAATAAACAATTACGCTGCCTTAATTTTATCCATGGATTTCTAATAAAAAGGCTGTTTCTAATAAAAAGTAGATTGATCATACTTATGGCACAGGACATTTTTTAAGCATTGCCATGTATGTCTAACATAGCCTTGAATCACATTTTTTCAAAAAAAAAAGAAAAAAAAATACAGCAAAAGAACAAAATTTAGTAATGAATTTTCTTAGCCTATCTATAGATGATTTAAAATACTGAAGAAAAGGGAGAGAAATAGGTTTGTGTGTTTAATTGAACTTGCTGCACATTATAAAGTAAGAATTTCAGCACTTCTAATCTTGGTTTTTGTATTGTCTATGGCTATATCTGGGACCATTGGAGGAATAAAAAAGGTTAGAAATACAGCATTGGATTTTACAGTCCCTACCAGCAGTGCTGATCTCCATTTCATAGCCCTTCATCTAGAAAGTGCAAGGGAGGGGACAGCCATCCCATGATTTTTTTATATCCTTCCTGTTTACCTTCCCCGGATTTCTCTAGGTACCCATTTAAAGCTGGATTGGCTCTGGCTGGGCCTACAATTATTTCACTGACCACTATTCTAAATCAAAGAACCAGCCACACCAGGACTAAAACCCCTGTCCTCACAGACAAAGGATTTCTATACTAACTTAACTTACAGGATCCTCAGCGCCTTTAGGGAAACATCCCTGTTATGGCACTCTCAAGATGGCTGTCAGTGGTTTGTCAAGTCTTGTTTTGCTGATACTTGGCTATCTGAAATTCAGCAATTTAAACTGTGGGTAAGGGTCTCCCCAGAGTATATGGCCAGCAGAGCCCCAGCACAACATTAACTTCAGAGGAGTGTGCACAGATGGTAGTGTTAACAGTTTTAAGTCAATAAAGTCAGATGTTTAAGAGTTGTGTGCATACATGTGTTCTTTCCAGAAATGGTCAAGTCCATTTTGGAATGTGTTTAGGGTGTCTGCTTTCAAAACACTTTCTGGGAGACTGTTATAGTTGTCTACAGCTCTTACACTCCAGAAATTGGCTCTTGATTTATTTAGGGCATGGGGTTTGAACACTTTTACCAAGTGACCTTGTGTGGTCTGGGTTTAGGGGAGCTGAAAGTAATTTTTGAAGCTGAGTTTTTCCAACTTGTTTTTCATTTTGTACATCTGGATTTGGTCTCCTCTTTTTCTTCCATACTTGAGTGTTGGAAGTTGCAGTTAATGAACACAACAGCAACTGGGAGGTGTGAAAGTGAATAAAGGATTGTTGACCAAATTTGTGAGAAAGAACATTTATTTCTACCCATATTTTACCATACCTGCTTATATTTGCTATTAAGTTTCATTTTAAGAAGTTTTCCCTGGTGTTTCACTTTATTTACCTGAATTTTCATGTTAGAAAATTTTTATTTTCTATTCCCAAGGGACTTGTCCTTTGTCTGCTAATAAACAGCTGTTTGTTTGTTTTTAAATAAGGCCAGGCTGAATTCAGTGTCCTTCTCCTTCTTCCGAATTTGCAGCCAGCAATAAAGCGCAGTTGCCAAACGCTAAATACTAAAAACACCATTGATTACGTTGGCTCGTCCGTTTTTGCGTATTTTTGGTGGATAATTTGTGCAGAAGGGAGCAACATCAACCAAACAAGAGGCCAAATTGGTACCAGCGGGATTTTAATCCTTAAACTGCTGGGAATAGGTGATTTGAGTATTGCACTTCCCACATTCTGTCTACCTTGAAAATTGTCAAGGCAATAAATTTAGCGTTCTGAGCATTGACAAGATACACACCTGTGAAGTTTGTTTGTAAACATTGATGTCCCAGAACATTTTTCATGTGATCCCGCTTTTTTAAATTTGGCACCAATAGAGTGAAACCACAGTGCGCTATTCGTCCTATACTTGTAAAAATGCCGCAGAAACAACCTCGCATGAGTCCGAAAAAAGGAACTGATCAGTGTGCAGCTTGTGGTTGTAATTTAGATGAAGAATCAAGCGCGATGAATTGTGATGGTTGCAATCAATGGCTTTGTATAGATTGTCTTGAAATGACTGAGCTGGAGTATGCTCTCTTAACAAAGATGACAAGGCGTATTGGATATGAGTGGCATTGTCCTATGTGTAAAGGTGACAAACAAGCAAGACTAAATGCATTGGATATCCAAAATGCTATTACCAAATCCTTTGAACCGCTTCAACCAGCCCTAGCAGTCATTCAGGATCTTGATGTGAAAATTAAAGATGCCATCAAAATGTCTTAGTGAGTTTAAGCATGAAGTGATCAAAGACATGGATCATAGATTTCAAGCCATTGATACACGGATAGATACCCTCGAGCAAACGTCTGGTACCACCATCAACCAGGACTTGCTGAATAGTCTTGTAGTCTCCCAGGTACAGGCTTTAAAAAGCGATCTTGATAGCCACTTACAGACCAAAATGAAGCAGTTAATAGTTGAAGATAGAGACAGACAGAGACGTAAACTGACCCTTGTTGTGTTTGGAGTGCCAGCAAAACCAGACGACAGACAGTTTATCCAGCAGTATTTGTCCCAAGAGTATAGCCTCCCAAATATATCCATCATAAATCCACGTCGCTTAGCTAACCCAAATAACCAAACTAGCTCAAACTCACCGATCATTTTTTCTATTGTCAACCTTGAAACAAATTCTCCAGAAGTTGTATGAAAAGAAAGGAACTGGCAGAAATGAGTTCAGAAACAACGTATCCAAAGCAGACTGGACTAAAAGAGCCAAGCTATATGAAGAGATCCAAGCTTGGCAAGCAAATGGAGAGACGGATATTGTGATTTGGGGTGGCAAAATTGTATCAAAAAACTTGCTACCTCCAGCCCCTCCAACTCAGATGGAACTCTAAGTGGGCTGCCAAAACCTGTACATAGTTTCTCTTCTAGTGCATTATTAGATGTAAGTGATACTTTTGCTAGCGGGGAGTTGGACGATAGTTTTTACAGTGCTAGATCTGGACAAACCATTGATTTGCCGAGTTCTGAAAGATCATCAACTCCCTCTGATAGTGGAAGCTGTGGGAAGATTAGTGCCCTTAGTGTTATTTTCAGCAATGTTGACTGTCTAACTTCAAAGTTTCAGGAAATTAAGTGTGTTATTACATCAGGCGCTTCAGATGTTTATGCCTTCTGTGAAGTGAAACCAAAAAGGACTACTATCCCTCTGACAGAACAACAGATACAGATACCGGGATACAAAATAATCAGCAACCTATCAAAGCAGGAAGGAAGGGGAATCGTCCTTTACATCCAAGATACTTTCCAGGTAAGAAATATTAATATTGAATCTGATTATGAGCCTTATCTAGAACAAGTGTGGATATCAATAAACCTACCTGGTGAGCCAATACAGATTGGTACAATTTACAGAAGTCCAAGTTCCCCTAATTTAGAGAGGTCCCTTTTTGAAGTAGTAAAATCAATTGATATAAAAGTAGCGCTGACAGGAAACCTTCTCATAGTCAGGGATTTTAACCCACCTTCTGTCCAATAGATAGATGGCTGTGGCTATTCTGGAAAGAAATCAGTTGTACCATTTCTTGAGTGTCTAGCTAACTATTCACTTTACCAAGCTGTAAATTTTCCAACTAGGCACCAGGATGGCCACCCCCCGTCATTGCTGGACCTCGTAATAGTAAACGACCATGAAGCGCTCTTAAACGTGGCCCCACTACCGCCTTTTGGTGCAAGCAATCACACTGCCATACGATGCTCCCTTAGACTGTATCCAGAAAAATCAGTTTTTGCCAAACATGTGTATAGAGATTAACGTCTGATGAAGCAAGAGTTGGCAGGGCAAGATTGGTCCTTTATCACTGAGAATGATGTTGATAAATCGTGGAATATGATGAAGAAAATACTGCTAGAGGTCTCAGAGAAAAATACTGCAGTAAGATGGGCTCGTAAACCCAAAACCCCACCATTTATGACCAAAGAATTAAAGAGAGCAAGAAATAAAAAGAAAAGGTATTGGAGACTATATAAACAGAATATACACAATAAGAACCACTACACAAAATATACCAAGACACGAAATCAAGTCAGAAATCTATCCAGAAAGTTATTTGAACAGCATGAGGAGGCTGTAGCAGGAGGAAGCAAGTTAAATCCAAAACGCTTTTGGAATTATGCCTCAGCCCATAAACCTGGTAGACACTCTGTTACGCGACTTAAAGATAATGACCGTATAATAGATGACCCAATAGAAATTACCAATGCGGTAATAGGCAATAACCCCTATGCCCCCGATTACAGTCAATAGGGTAGATGTAGAGGCACGCCTAAAAAAGTTGAATCCAAATAAGTCGGTGGGACCTGATGGTGTACACCCAAGGCTTCTTAAAGAATTGCATGTTGAACTATCAGGCCTGCTCACTCAGCTTTTTCAGAAATCCCTTGATGAAAAGTGCATCTCGCAGCAAAGAGGATGCAAGCAATTACTGGCCAATCAGTGTCACCTCTGCAGTCGGGAAGCTACTAGAAGCGATTGTTAACACTGCAATCCTGAAACACTTGACAACCAATAAACTATTTTCATCATGTCAGCATGGCTTTAGGTCTGGTCAGTCAGTTGAAACAAACTTGATTGATTCTTATAATTATATTACGAATCTTCTAGACCAGGGGTTCCCAGTCAACATCATACTACTTGATTTGGCAAAGGCGTTTGACAAAGTCTGCCATAAAAGACTTTGAATCAAGCTCCAAGCTATTGGGGTGAGTGGTGGTGTGGTTGAGTGGGTGATGCAGTTCTTAACAGATAGGAAACAGACGGTTAAAGTATTTGGCAAGGATGGAAGGACATTTTTCTCCAAGGTGGCCACTGTTGGAAGTGGTGTCCCCCAGGGCACAGTTTTGGGTCTGACTTTATTTAATATATATATAAATGACATGCCAAAAATCCTAAACAACAAAGTAAGCCTCTATGCTGATGACTCAAAACTTATTGGTTGTGCAGACACAGTGGAGAATATTAAGTTGATCCAACTGGACCTTGATACATTCACTCACTGGATTAATATTTGGAGGCTTGAATTCAATGCATCAAAATGCAAGACTATCCACCTTGGGAAGAAAAACCCACACACTCAGTACCATATGGATTGTAGGGATGGGTCCCAAAATACCATTTCCAGCAGCCACACAGAGAGAGATCTTGGTGTCCTGGTCAACAACAAATTGAAATTTCATATTCATGCACAGGCGACTATTGCGAAGGCTAATCAGACTCTTGGCTTAATCAAAAGAATGTTCACTAGCAGATCTCCAACTGTTATGACCAAGCTATACAAGAGTATAGTTTGACCAAGGCTAGAGTTTGGAATGTGTATCGCATGCCCAATCAATAAGACTGACCAAGCAGCTCTAGAATCAGTCCAGAGGAGGGCAACAAAATGTATTAGAGACCTCAATGATGTCCCTTATCCATCCCGTCTCTGTAAGCTTAGAATACCATTTCTAACATATCTTCGCAAACAAGGCAATGTGATAACAGCATACAAGCTTCTAAATGCTGAGGATACCATTCCTGGCCTTTTCCAACCAGACAATTCAAATAGAACTCGTGGTCATTCTCAAAAGCTTTTCCGGAAACAAGCCAACACCAGACTAAGGAACAAGTTCTTCTCAAATAGAGTTGTCAGCTTGTGGAACTCCCTTAGTGAAAAAACAGTAACCTCTACCAGCGTGGATGCGTTCAAGTCATCAGTGGATAGGGAGTGGCTGAACAAACCATGGTGCGCCATTTGGGAGGCCACAGATGATGATGATTAACTATCATCACTGAAGCTGGCAGACACAGGATTTGTCCTATTGCTAGCAAGTGCAATTTAAGGTAATTTTAAGATAATGTAACCTCTCTTTATAACTCATCTCTTTGAAGCCTGGAAGAAGCTCTGTGGCTTGTCTTTGATTTTTTTTTCTATCTCAGCTGAGTCTGTTTTATAATGAGCCCCCCATATAACATTACCACACTTAATAGTAGGTCTTACTAACCCTTTGTACAGCTTTATGAAGGTCTGCTGGTCAAGATGCTTGAAGCTTTGACTAATGAGACCAGTCAGTTGAGAGGCCTTCAAAGCTATTTTATTTGTGTGGTTACGAAACTTAAGCTGAGAGTCAATAATAATTCCCAGGTGTCTTTCTGATTTCACTGTCTCTAATGGTACCCTTGCACCTGTTCTACTTTTTATAGTTAACTGTGGGGCTGTTTGTTTCTTTGCTGATCTGTATGACTTTTGTTTTGCTTGTGTTGAAGTTTAGCCCAAGGTTTTTCAGGTTTTCTGTCAGTTTGTTGATGTGTTCTTGAATGATGACTTTGTCTGTGTATGATGCCATTTTCCTGTAGAGTTTAGTGTCATCTGCAAAAGTCTTGGTAGAGCTTGAGATACTGCTGTTAATTTTGTTGATAAACAGTATGAACAGGAGGGGCCCAAGAACACTACCTTGAATGACTCCACTTGTCACTCTGGCTGGTCCAGAAAGGGTCTCACCAACCCTGACTCTTTGCATTTGGATTTTCAGGAAAGACTCAACCAGTTTAGCAGTTGTGGCTGGAGACTGAAATCCTTCAGCTGTTTCAGATGCTTCAACTGTCGCCTTCTTCCAGAACTTGGGTCCATTTTTTCAGTGTGTCTAATAGTTGCATGGTACAACTTTTGTTTGGAAGGAGCCTGTACTAATCTGTGTTTATCAGTGTGTTCCCTAGGACATGGTACATTATGTGGTCTCTAATATATCCTTCCAATAGTTTACAGACCAGTGATGTGAGACATACTTATCTGTAATTTTCTGCATTTGCCCTTTTCTTGTGGATGGGCACAACAATTGCTTCATGGAGTTGACATGTTAACTTTTTAGGAGCTGTTTTTGCTTGACTTGCAACCTTTTTCTCATGTTCTCTTTCAGCACAACTTGTTGCATTGCAGAGTTTGTTTCTGGCTCTGTTTTATTGCACCATAGCACTTTGTGTGTCCAAGTTTAGAGATTCCAGTTTTCTGATTTTATTAAATTTTTTACTCTTAATGTTCATCAGCCACTTCAGCTTAGGGTTAATGTGTGGTGGTGTTTGGAGCTGACAGTTTTTCTTTGTTTTGGTTGAGGTTTGAGCACTACAAATCATGATGTCTCAGAATAGTTCAAATTTCTGGTCACAGGTCTCTCCCATCTGCAAGCAAGTCCAATCCACTTGACTCTTTAAAGCTTCTTTAAGCTTTGATTTATTGAGCTTTCTGGATTCCTTTCTGTTGTGGTACTGTGATTTTGCTTGATTTAGGTTCAGCTTGACAAGTAGAGTGATGAGGTTGCTGTTTCCTAGTGGTGAGAGTGAGCAGGTTAGCACTAAGTCTAGGGTCTTTTCCTTTGCCTTTTGTTGGAATCTGGGCGGTCCATTTACCATCTGAGTCAGACAATGGTCTTTGAGCATACTGACAAAGGGATGATTAGATGCTTGGTTTTCATCCCATTTGATTTCCAGGAAATTGAAGTCACCTAGTATGTACATTGGGTGTGTCATGTCTATGAGCTTAAGGGCTAAGCACACATAGCTGATTTCAGGAACTGATTTCAGCAAGGGTCGATTCCATGTCAAGTGATTATAATTAATGATGCTAAGAGGTGGGGCTTAGTGACGTTTTTTGGTGACTAATGATCATTTATTATGATTAATTTGCAATAATCATTAGATACAATTAATTACATGCCTAAAGCTCTAAAGCCCTAGTACATTCCTTGTCAAGAATGTAATTAATGATGATTAGCCCTGCCTCTTAGCATCATCAATTAGAATCACTCAACATGGAATACAGCTTGCTGAAATCAGCTACATGTGCCTAGCCCTTTTAGTGAGAGCACTGTTAAGGAGGTGTAGGGATTCTGTTTTTTCTTCAACTGTTTGTGCTGTTGACCTATAGACACAACCAAAAACAACATTGGATACCTTTATGTGTACATTAACCACTTGGCCAGGATGGTTTTTGAAGGAGGGAGGGGTAACTGTCACAAATATAACTTTAAACATTCTAAAGAGAGCAAAACTAGAAATCTAAACATGCTAAGCAACTCTTTTGTTTAATAGTGTTTACTTCTGAGGAGTTCTAAATGTGTAGTCTCATCAATGATAGCAAGAGGCCCCTCAGCTAGAACTCTACTACAATATTAGGCTATACATACTGTTTTTCTTTCTGAAGGCAGTATGAACTATGTAGCCTATTGGTGATAAATAATTACAAACAAACAAAAATGTCAACCATCTTGGATGGAATTATGATGGTTGTAATCAATGTTTTTTTTTTAATACAGCCTAGCATCAAATTGGAAATTGAATGGTAGGTCTATAGGCTAGAATTTTTGTATACAAGAGAGTATTGCCAAGGAATCTTGTAATATTATCTTAGCTAGATAGATAAATTTTCTGATAGACTCACAGACAACATGGCTAAGAAATAAATGTAGGCCTAGCCTACCTTTAGAGAATTATATCCTGAATCCAAATATAACATTTGTTTTTGTCAGAAAGGAACTTGAAACTTCACACCCTAATGTGCAAATATATACCTTGAGTTATATAAGCTATATCAAATTGTCTCTAAGCCCTCTTTTCAGTAAATATTGATCAGTTCACATATGCCTAAATGACCTACAAAGAAAATTAAATTCCTACTTGATGCTTTATGTTATGCTCTTTCTGAATATAATAATTGTTTTTGCCATAAATTCAAT
This sequence comes from Artemia sp. Kazakhstan ARC1039, assembly GCA_029168905.1. NCBI lineage: Eukaryota > Metazoa > Arthropoda > Branchiopoda > Anostraca > Artemiidae > Artemia > Artemia sp. Kazakhstan ARC1039. The sequence goes on along the minus strand of JAQQPU010001401.1, from coordinate 61,891 downwards.
TTTAATCCCTTTATAGACCCTAAAAATGACACCTTTTTCTCTTATTTTAGATACAGCTTAGGCCTAGCAAAAATAAAGGGAATGGTAGAACAATATATTTATCAATAATCAAGGAGAGATCAAGGACTAAACCAGCTAACAAGTCACTCAATCTGGTTAGAACTGGCTTACCCATAATTGAATCAGCAGTGACAAAATTGACAGCAGTTCAATGTGTAATTATATACCCTGAATTGGTATAAAGGGGTGGGGGTAAAATTCATTTCTGACAAAAATGATTATTATATTTGGAAAGAGCATAAAAAAAGGCATTAAGCGGTAGCCTATATTCACTTTATTTGTAAGTCAATAATATGATTTGGTAAAAACTTATCTAAAAAGGCATATTAACTTTATTTGTAAGTAAATGGTATGTTCATTTTATTTGTAAGTCAATATGAACTGCCAAAAACTTACCTATAAAAAAGGCATCAAGTGGTATGTTTACTTTAGTGGTAACTTATTTATAAACTAGTTATATGTTTTTAACCACTTTTCAATAATTTAACTAATGTTGATAACTTCTTTGTGTGGTTATAATTCAGGGTACATATTTGCACATTAGAGGGGTGGGGGTGGGTATATTGGAGTTTCTGACAGAAGCAATTGGGCTATTATATTTGTAAAATACATAAAAAGAGGCAATGAGTGATATATTCTCTTTATTTGTAAGTCAATAATAATATCTGTCAAAAATTTACCAAGTTAATTTCTTAGGATGACAAATGTTAGCCTACAGTTGGATTCAGAATGAAATTCTGATTCTAGATATGTCCAGCCTATTTATTTGCTATATCATTATGAAGTTAATCAGAAAATTTACCACTTGACGTAAATGTGGCATCATTCTTTTAACCAAATTTTACATTAAGTCAATATCTAGCTAGCTTAAATCCATGCAAATATATAGAAACCCTACCTATCAAACATACACCGGTTATTCTTTTCTTTAAGTTCTGAAATTTCTGATTAAAATGAAGAAAACTAACTTCGAAAATGGAGGGTTCATATGGAAGCCCAATAGAAGGGCTGGACACACGTAGCTGATTTCGGGAACTGATTTCCAAATCAACGACGATTTTAAAAGAAATTAAATAAAAAAAAACAAGTTTTTTAAACTGAAAGTAAGGACCGACATTAAAACTTAAAACGAACAGAAATTATTCCGTATATAAAAGGGGCTGTCCCCTCCTCAACGCCTCGCTGTTTACGCTAAAGTTTTTCATCGTTTAAAAAAATCTTTGGCTTAAAGAGCGAGGTATTGACTAGGGGGTGAACCCAATCATATACGTAATATTTTCTGTTCGTTTAAAGTTTTGATGTTGCTCCTGTTACAGTTGAAAAACTTTTTTTTTATATTTAATTTCTGATCTTTTTTTAAATAATGCTGGGAAGTCCGGCGTCCCCTTCATAGCAATGTCCCTTCCCCCATGAAAACTTCCCTCATGGAAAGATCCTCCCACATAACCCCGACCCCCCCCCCTAACAGGAAAAATCTCCCCTGGAAAAATCTACCAGGAAAAATCTGTATCCAATAACCAATACTATATGTTAACATTGGGTAAAGTTCACAACTTTCAGCCCTCACCCGGTAACTTCGGAGGATTAAGTCGTCCTAAGAGAAATACTTATAATATTTTCGAACATGCTGAACAAAATGGCTATCTCAAAATTTTGATCAAGTGACTTTGGGGAAAAAATGAGCGTGGGAGGGGGCCTAGTTGCCCTCCATTTTTTTGGTCACTTAAAAAGTGCACTAGAACTTTTAATTTCCATTCCAATGAGCCCTCCCACGATATTCTAGGACCACTGGTCGATACGATCACCCCTAAGAAAAAAAAACAAAAAAATCAACACGCACCCGTGATCTTTCTTCTGGCAAAAAATGCAAAATTCCACATTTTTGTAGATAGGAGTTTGAAACCTCTACATTTGGGTTCTCTGATACGCGGAATATGATGGCGTGATTTTCATTAAGGTTCTATAACTTTTGGGGGGTCTTTCCCCCTTTTTTCAAAAATCAGCCAAATTTTCTCAGGGGCGTAACTTTTGAGGGGTAAGATTAAACTTGATGAGACTTATATATTTGAAATCAGCATTAAAATCTGACTCTTTTGAGGTATCTATTTGTATCAAAATACCGTTTTCTAGAGTTTCGGTTACCATTGAGCCGGTTACCATTATTCCGTATATGAAAGGGGCTGTCCCTTCCTCAACGCCTCGCTCTTTACGCTAAAGTTTTTCATTGTTTAAAAAATAATAGAGTTGTGAGAAAGTCAAACTTTAGCGTAAAGAGCGAGGCGTTGAGGAGGGGACAGCCCCTTCCATATACGGAATAATTTCTGTTCGTTTTAAGTTTTAATGTCGCTCCTTACTTTCAGTTAAAAAAAACTTGTTTTTTTATTCAATTTTTGAACATTTTTGAATAAATGCAGGTTTTGATCTTGGCTCACCGTACACGAATAATTAAAACAAAGTTTTCATATTAATTTACTTTTATTTGGTTAAATGGTATTCCCGAAACTTGTTTAATTTTATTTACGAACGTTTTTATTAGTAATAAATATACTTAACTTACGAATTAACTTACGTAACGAACTTCTATATTCATATATTTTTAATACGTTTATTAGGGGGTTCGCCCCCCTAGTCAATACCTTGCTCTTTAAGCGAAAGTTAATTTTGTTCCAATTCATTAAAAATGACCGCTTAATCACAAAGGCCGTTAATTAGAATAAATAGCTCTTATGAAAGTACTAAAAAATCTTCGGCTTAAAGAGCAAGGTATTGACCAGGGGGTGAACGAAGTCATATATGTAATTTTTTCTGTTCGTTTAAAGTTTTGATGTTGCTGCTGTTGCAGTTGAAAAACTTGTTTTTTATATTTAATTTCTGATCTTTTTTTAGATAATGCTGGGAAGTCTGGCGTCCCCTTCATAGCAATGTCTCTTCCCCTATGAAAACTTCCCTCATGGAAAGATCCTCCCACATAACAAGGCGCGTAACTTTTGATGGGTAGGATTAAACTTGATGAAACTTATATATTTGAAATCAGCATTAAAATCTGATTCTTTTGATGTATCTATTTGTATCTAAATACCGTTTTTTAGAGTTTCGGTTACCATTGAGCCGGGTCGCTCCTTACTTACAGTTCGTTACCACGAACTGTTTGATCAGCGTTGATTTGAGCTTTAAAAATTTTCTAGTTTTCAGCGCCAATTTTCATCTTGATCATCACAAAAGGTGTCAATAGAATAAATTATAGCGGGTCGGCATGCAAAATGTGTTGGGTACAATTATTCTGCATATTATGAAGAAAGAATTGTTTTTTAATTTCACACTGTCCAAATACTTTACCCCCACCCAGGGTTGAACCCAGCGATAAATTTCGGAGGAAGATGGATCAATTGGCTGAGGGGTAGTAGTAATGGTTAAAAATAATATATATAGAATATAAGATACATTCTTTATTGAGGCAACACTGTAAATATGTAATTATAAAATAAAGTCAAGCCGCCTTTTTTGTTGTTGGCTAGTTTCTCCAAAACGTCTTCTACATTGACTGGAAGATCCCTATGAATGGATATTAAGGCCAAAAATCTCACTCTTCTAAGGATAGACGAAGAACGCTCGCACATAGCCTTAGTGACGGGACAGTTGCACCAATCTTCACAAATCGACGTAGGGTGGGGAAAATGTTCTTATCACATTCTATTAAGCACGTTTTGAAATATCCTGGCGCCACGTTTCCCGGCTGTATCCACATTCCCTTTCACAGAGCTAACTCAGCATGCAAGCTACCCCTGTAGCGGTCTGCATCAAGATACCAAAGATTAGTCAGAGTATTCAATATATCCTTTGTTTTTTCTTTGGCAAGGGAAAGACAGTGCTGAGGATGTAGGTATTGCAGTGACTCCAGCAGCTTTCAGTGACTAAGGAATCTTTGATCCAGCTCCTGTGGAAAGTAGTCCATAAATGGGATAACCACAGAAAGTCAGAATTATGTTTTAGGATCCTCTTAAGCTGTTCTGTAACTATCCCTATACGTTTGTTTTGAGGCTCATCTGGGCACTCTAAGGCTGATTTCAGCATCTTGACATAGTTCAGTTCCTTTAGTAAAAATGGATTAAGCTTAGCTTCACTCCTTTCCCTCACGTCTCTATCTTCACTGTTATGATCGTCAGCACGCTTGAGAAAGTATACGAGATCTATAGTTTCAAATTGCAAAGATGTCAAAAAATTATTTGACAGACTAAAACTTTACTGATAATAGCCATAGTTACAACAAAAGTGCATCTCTCAATAGCAGATAGCAAACAATAAGCTTTGCTGGAAGATTCAGAATCTGAATCAGGATGTTCTTGAATTTCCCTCATAGCCTTACAGATAAAATGACCATCACTTTAAACGAAATGATTGCTTTTAGGTGCTCCACCCATCTAGTTTGCAAAATTTATCCTATCATGTTCTTTTTGTCTCTTTGATAGGATTATTTTCTTGAACAATTTATTTGAAAAATGCAAAGCGTTTAGGTGAAATTCTAAAGAGATTAATGACTTCTTTCAAAGTTCCTAGACAATTTCTTATAACAGGTATGTCGTACTCATGACATGGGGCTAAGTTTAAGAAGTGACTTGCACAATGAACGTAGACTGCACGGGGAAAAAAATTCACAGACTATAGCAGCACAACCTTGAAACTGGCCCTTCATAGATGAGGCTCCGTCATAACTTTGCCTCCTTAAGTATTTTAAATTGATTTCCATTTCACCTAAAGTTTGTATCAACCAACTGAGGTCTGCTGTCAACCAACTGTTTCTTTTTTAAAAAGTCTATAATTGTTCATTTCCGTTTTGACATCATAGACGATATATTATTCTTTTGTATTAGTCAAGATCTATAAGAATGTACACATTCCCATTTTTTTTTTTGGGGGGGGGGGAGGAGGAATTATCCCCACTATCCCCCCTGGGTTCGTCCCTGCCCCCAATCCCCCAATGTGCAAAAATATAGCTCAAATTTTATATTTCCCATCTATTCTGTCACTTTTCTTTGTCTTGTATCACGCTAAGCTAAAAGGAACTAAACAAAGAAACCGGTTCTACAGTGCGCCAGTGGATGAACAATTTGTATGGTCGGCGCTAGAACGGACAATTACCCTGCGACTTTATTCACAAAAAAAAAAAAAAAATCAGGATGTAAACTCACAAAAGCAACATGCAAAATTACGCACATATGAGCAAAGTGAAAAACACAGCTAATTACGAACTTGAGTGTTCTTATTTACTTTTGGTTAGCCTCGGTGTTGTTGTTCCTCCTCTGCACAAAATGAGCTTTGGCTTGCAAACCTACAGCTTATTTAGTAAATTTGGAATAACGCACTGTAGTCCTAATGAAATAAATAAGCTTTTAATCGATTCAGATTTTAATATTCTATCTGAATATAAAAATCATTTCTTTTGGAAATTAAGTTGAGAAATTTGAGATATTTGAAAAATCTAGATTTGGTTTAGTTTTCTGCTAACTTGGAACTCACGGTCTAGGCCATCCCGCTTACATCATCGTAGCCCAAAACGTGAGTCCCTTTGTTTCCTCGAAAAGCTTGATTTATGGAAAAGAATAGGGATGAACAAGGTTGTTATATTTGGATACAGCATTGAGGGTATGTGTGTTTCACAGCTACATCATAATGGTTCTATGTTCCAAATTAAATTCTTTTTTCCACACTCTTGTTAAGGACAGGGCTGTCACGTATGGGGGGAGGGGGGATGCCCTCCCCATGTTTTTGGTCACTCGGTAAACAAAAATAAGTCGCTAAAATTCTTTGTTTAGTTCAATAAAGACCACGATAATAATGACATGTCATCTACAGAAATTTTGAACTTGGTCGGTAAACGCAGCAGTTTTACCGACTCCTACCATGATTTTACGGATGGTGCCACGATTTTCCATTTGTTTAAAGAAACAGCATTGAAATAGTGACATGATATGCACCAAAATCTAAATCTCGGTTCGTAAATGCAGCGGTTTTACCGACTTGTGCAGTGATTTTACATATTGTATTTGAAACGGACATTATGCTAATTATTGACAAAAACAGTCGGTAAAAATGACCAGCCAGTCGGTAAAATCTCTAGCTTCCCCCCCCTAAAAAAAACATTTTGGCTAGTAACGACACTGTTAAGGGCCTATATCCTTTCTGTCAGCAATACAAACAATTTAACACTAAATTCCGTACCCGATTTATTCTGTTTTCCATGTAATGGTCATTAACAAAAAAACATTAAATTAAAACTTTTTTATGCAAACAAACAGCTATGTTGAGCCTTTACCCCCCCCCCCCCCCCCAAAAAAAAATGGCTCTCAAACTTTAGTTTTAGCTTGTTCGTTTTTAAGTTCTTATTTTATTTGAAAAAAAACTTGTTTGTTTTTATGTAATTGTGTTTGTTTTTAATACTTTAACTAGGACTATCGTATTTTTTATGATATTTTATAAATAGGGCTATATCTAGGGCTAATTTATCATATTTTTGAAGATGGTTTACCGCCCCTTCAAACCAAATTCTTTAAATTAATGTTTAAAACTTCGGGGAGAACAATGCTTCGAGAAAAATTGCTCATTTAGTGTGCTTGCGTATGTATATAGGCCTATAAGCAGAGCTATTCCGCTGCCAATAACAAAAAGAAACACAAAGAAGCCATGTTGTTCTTTACTAAGGACCACTTAGTAAAGGAACACTTAATGGGACATTTAAATGGGACACTTTTCCAAAAGAGAAAACGCAACAAAAAAACGCGTTTTTCTGCAACAAAATATCAACGTTTGCCGAATAAAGACAAAATGGCAGGAATTCTAAATAAGCGAATCGATTTGACATGGCTTAAAGCCCCAAATTAGAGGTTTCGAGCCCAATTCGCAGGTGGTATTTTCAAGAATTCTGCAAATATTGACAAATATCATGAGTCAGTTAATTTGTGCTAGCTTTATAGATATGCCTTGTGTGATCTATTTTAAATTTGCAAATTCGCTCTTAACTTGTGTTAGAATTTTTTATTTTTGTTTTATTGCATAAATATTAATTGATAAGGCGCTTTGAAAGATATACAGTTCTTATTGACATTTTAGCTGGGACAGAAGTGGTACCAGTTGGGAAGGGGGGAGGTGAGAATGCCCCCTAGATTTGGAAAAGATACATTATTGCTTCTATTTAATAGCTATTTTGTATTCTAGCTATGTGCTATGTTGATTTAGCGAGACAGGCTGACTGCTGGTTTATATTGGCCACCCCGTGCTTTATTTTTTTTTCAGAGCCATTAAATAGTACTGTTACTTTTCAATGACTTTGTTTTGAAATATCAATCCTGGAGTATCCTAATTATACTGATGGGAGACACCTTGTTTTGAAATTTCTAAATGATTCCTCTCCGCTAATTTATTACCCTATCACTAATTCACGACAACTGACTAGAATTTAGTAAGAAACTAGGCTTTAGCTGGCCACTTTATCCTCATTGTTCTTGTGAATCCGTATACAAAAATGAGTAAAAATCGACAACAAACTTTGGACTTTTTTGTGGTGAAAATCTGGAAGAAAAATGAAGAAACTTAAGTGCAAAAACTGGCAATAATGTCAGTGATCAAAATGCGGGTCAGTGGACATAAAATCCCCCAACTGTGATATTTTTTCGGATACAAGCGGAAAAACAAATGACCCAGGTCAACATGATAGTGTGGTCTGCATCTCCAGCGCTGCAGGTTCCAGTAGCGGTAGCAGTCGAGAACTTCTCTTAGATACCTCTACAACACGTCACCACTATGTAGCTCAAGCTATTCTTGATAGATATCCGACTTCCACTTCTAACGGAAGGAAATTCAGTGCATTTTATTTTAAGACTTATTAACAGACTGAGCGCTAAAAAAACTTAGATTCTCTATTTATTATGCTTGCCACCATTTTTCAAGTGCGGTTCTAAGGGCTGGGAAAACTGCTGGAAAAAGGGTTTCTCTTCGAGACTGGATTTTGCAAGTGGAAAAAAGTTCTTCTATATTGAAGCAACATGATGGAGGTGAAAGACATAGGCATTGTATGTCAGCAGGATCGGAAATTAAGATAATTAGTACGCATACTTCGAGATATGTGGCGAATATTTTAAGTCGGTCTAGATCATAAGAGGTTAAAAAGAAAAAAAGATCATGTTAAGTACATTTTTCGCGCTATTTGCTTTCTTGGCTGCCAGGGTCTTGTTTTGAGGGGTCAATCAGAAACATCTGGAAATTGGGTTAATTTCATTGAATTGATGAAGAAAATATCTAAATGTGACAAGATGCTGAAGGCCAAGTTACAGCGCAGACATTGCAGTCATCAGTACCAAAACGACGCAATAACGCTGATAGGAAACAACTTGCGACAAGACATAACTTCAGAAGTAAAATCAGAAAATTACTACGCTATTCTTGTCGTCATGACAAAAGTGGTTTCTGGAAAAGAACAATTAAAGATCCTACTTAGATGCATATCAAACGAAATAGTACTGGAGCGATTGATCGGCTTCTACCACATGCAAAAATTATACACCGGAAACTTATCCACCTCGGTTTGTGAAGCTATAGAAAAGCTTTGTCTAGATTTGATGTTGGGTGTTGCACAATGTTATGAGGGTGCATCCATTATGAATGGGGAATTGAACGGAGTTCAAGCAAAGCTTAGATAGAAGGTGTGCACTGTCACAGCAACAGATTAAGTCTGCTCTTGACTGACGTCTTGTAAAACATCAGCGTACTTTCGTTTTTTTTGGTACTGTTGTATTATCTGTAACACACGCGAGGAGGGAAGTTTGGTTAATGCTAATGAAATAAAACAAAATAGGATAAAAATATAATTTAGAAACAAATTTCGGCTATATATGTGCACATAAGGGGGGTGGGGGGTAAAGCATATCATATAACAATAATAATAATAATAATAATAACTTATTATAAGCCAAAAAAAAACTGGCCATACAGAACAGTTTTCTTAATTACACTCCATAAGAAAAATAACATAAATATCAAGTTTCACTCATTGATATCAACGCTTCATTTACATATTTACACAACTGCCTGATTGTCCTTTTTACAGTCGTTTTCAGGATCCCCGGGAACTCCAAGTTACCACCCTCAAAATACTTTCCCCTTAATAGAGAAAAATTCTGGCACTCGGCGAGAATATGGGCCACATTCTCACTACCTAGGTTACATCTGGGGCAAGAGTAATCTACATCTGCATCTGGGGCCACCCTTTTTCTTTCAAATACTCTTATTCTATTTTTTAGTGGCAGGCAATTCGCTCGGATCCGAAACCAAGTCCTCAATGTCTCCCCCTGTAATCCTAGTTTAAAATAATATTCAAATCCAAATATCTCTTTTACTTGGGAATAAAACTTCAATGTTTCAGATGTTTTAACTACCTGGGTCCACATTTGGTCCACATTTGGACTTCCTGGTCTTTTATTCTTCCTATAATCATAGCCAAAAACGGCTCACCCTGATCTCTGGGTCCTAGCCCCTCATTCCAAATATAGGATAATCCTAATCTATCTAAAACATTTTTATTTGATACGGCCACGATCTTTTACGTTTCGACCGTAGCATCTCCACATAAGCTACTTTTGCTAACCTATCTTCTGGCAGACTTAGAACTTTTAACCAGTACCGGATCATCTGTGCTAATCTACTCATTCTCAGCGAAAATATTCCTAGATCACCTTTTTATTGCCTGATTGTGGGTCGTTACGTGAAGACCAATTAATCTTTTAAAGTGTTGCAGCTGAATTGATTCCAATTGTGCTGCCGGGTCATCTGTAACACACGCGAGAAGGGAAGTTTGGTTAATGCTAATGAAATAAAACAAATTAAGATAAAAATACAATAATTTAGAAACAAATTTCGGCTATATATGTGCACATAAGGGGAGTGGGGGGTAAAGCATAGCATATATTAAGTACGTAACCTAACCTTACCTAGGCACCTTTTTTGCCCCTAACCTCCCCCCCCCCCCACAAAAAAAAAATTAAATATTGTAAATGCAGTGAGAAATCACTGTTTGCAATACGCAGCATAGGAATTGTCTATTGAAAGAAATGTGTTTGACTAGTTTCTTTAGCATGTTCAATGAACAATTTCGCGCGTGTATTACAGATAGTACAACAGTACCATTTTTCTGTGGTGCAAAGACTTTATGTATTTATTTCATACAGCAACACTTGACATGAACTATTTGCGGAATTCCAGCATTACAGTGGGCGAAAAGCACTGGAGCTTGAGAGAAACGTCCAAATTTGCTTGTTTTAGGCAGTCCGCTCTCTGTCGAAGGTGGAGGCCTGAATTGAGTGTATTGTTCCTGTGCTAGCCGTAGTGTCTGGTATTTCAGACGGCGAGGCAGCATGTGAAGCCAAAAAAAAAAAAGAAAAAAGAAAATCTACTGGGAAAAATAAACTCGTCCTCTTTTGTCACAACTTTGTATATAACGGGGAAAGTTTTACTCATTGAAAATTGTTTATCAGAGCAACTTCAAACAGATAGTTTACTAAACTATAAGACACGCACTGATTTCTTAGATATACGATACACACCAAAAGGTGAGAAATAATAATGAACGGGATAACTTAAGCAAAAGCATGTCCGAATTCTTTGCTTTGCACGATATCCTGGAATCGAAGTATCCGCAATCTAAAATCAGTGAGCCAGAGAATTCAAGCCATTTCCACTCGTCTCAAAGACTTCCTTTCAAACTCAGCTACCGGTAAACACAACATCAGTCAGCCAGTTCAGTCACGCTACAGTGAATTGTTTTACTTTTAGGTGATTGACCCTTTCACGACTAAAATGATTTATCATGCGAATTATGCTTAAAAAAAGTCAAATCCTGAAATGTTTTAAAGTTTCATGGACCTAGCTTACCTTATTATCTTTAGAATATTTTATAAATTTTGCTATGAAAGTGATTGCAATAAAACGAAGATTTTAGTTTATTTACTTTACAACGATTTCTTGCAGCCAACACACGTGACTCATTTTGAGGAGAAGACAGAAGCTTTAAAGGTGTTTCGAAATAAACACGTCTTTAGTAAGCATCATAGCAGACTTAGGCTGCTTAGTTTTTATACGAGTTAAATAAAGAAAAAAAACAAGTTTTTTCAACGGAAAGTAAGGAGCAACCTTTCAAACTTAAAACGAACATAAATTATTAGGTATATTAGGGGGTTTCCCCCTCGTCAACGCTCTTCACATTAAAGTTTTTTGGCACTTTTAAAAAGGTTACTTATTGTTCTAATTAAACTACCCTCGTGTTTCAAGAGTCGTTTTTCAGGAATTGGGGCAAAGTTTAAACTTTAGAGTAGAGAGCGAGACGTTTTGGTTTTCATTTATTTATTGATACTGAATTGTGGTAGTTTCACGCTTGGTAGATTATTTGATTTTATTTTTGATCATTTTTTTTTTAATAGAGTTCTTTACTTTTCTTTGAAGAACTTATTTCGTGGAAAAAGTTTTTTTTTAAATTCATTTCTGTTCGTTTTATATTTACATAGTTTTTTCAGGGAAAAAGAAAATAACCCTTTAAATCTTTTCGTTTTTTAAGACTTTATAGTTTGCCCTGCTATTTGTATGCTGGAGAAAAATTTTCAGCAATTTTTAACAACATACACCCTTTTAAAAATCTGGACACAAATAGTACTGTTTAATTTAGTTTTATGCCCCTTCTAGTTGACCTGAAATGGAAAACTTGATACCATTCGCAAAGAAAATCTGTTTACTTTCTTTGATAGCTTGAATGCACTTACGCTATTTTGATTTGGTTAAATTTCAATAGCAGAAGTAGCCCCGAAAGTTTGAACATAATACCCTCAGTCGTTCTTGGGATACTACTGAGATACCTTTTTGGGAAGTAGCGTTATAACAGTGCATTTTGATTTAATCTTAAAGCAAAATTTAGCTTTTAAACATAATGGGCAAATGGGAGGGTGGGCGTGGGAGGGTGGGAGTGGAAGGGGGATTAGTTGCCCTCCAATCACTTTCGACAATTAAAAAGGGCATCAGCCCTTTCTATTTTCAATCGAATGAGCCCCTTTCGAAGTTTCCACGACAACTCCTTCGATACGAAGTGCCCTGTTCTAAACAACAACAACAACAAAAAATATCACTTATCACTTTCGACTATTAAAAAGGGCACTGGCCCTTTGAATTTCAAATCGAATGAGCCCATTTTTGAACTTTCTACAACGCCTTCTATAAAAACGTTTTATGGCCCCAGGGCATAACTTAAAACCCTTGCCCTGAAACCTGTGGGGGAGTATCCTCCTCAAAAACATATTTTCAATCTGGAAATCAACTAAGCTGAACAAAATGGCTATCTCAAAATTTTATT
>JAQQPU010001401.1:23556-39449 GCA_029168905.1 Artemia sp. Kazakhstan ARC1039 | reverse complement strand
GGGGGGGGGGGAGGCTAGTTGCACTCCAATCACTTTTGACAATTAAAAAGGGCACTAGCCATTTGAATTTCAAATAGAATGAGTCTTTTTTGAAGTTTCTACAAATGGCTATCTCAAAATTTTGATTGGATGTGTTTGGGGGAATGATGGGCATGGGGGGGGGGGCTAGTTGCTCTCCAATTACTTTCGACTATTAAAAAGGGTACTAACCCTTTGAATTTCCAATCGAATGAGCCTGTTTTGAAGTTTCTACGTGAAATCCTTCTATAAAACCGTATATGCCCCCAGGGCTTAACTTAAAACACTTGCCCTGAGGGTTGTGGGGGATTGTCCTCAACATATTTTCTATTTGGAAATCAACTACGCTGAACAAAATGGCTATCTCAAAATTTTGATTGGTTGTGTTTGGGGGAATGATGGGCGTTGGGGTGGGGGCTAGTTGCCCACCAATCACTTTCGACTATTAAAAGGGCACGAGAACTCTCAATTTCCAATCGACTGAGCCCGTTTTGTAGTTTCTACGACGATCCCTTCCATATGAAGTGCCCTGCCCTAAAGGAAAAAATAATAAATAGTACATTGTTCCAACATCGTTCTTATATACCCTCAGGGCATCACTTAAAACCCTTGCCCCAAGAGTTTGCGGGAGAGTATCCTCCTCAAAACATATTTTCTATCTGGAAATCAACTATGCTGAACAAAATGGCTATCTCAAAATTTTGATTGGATGTGTTTGGGGGAATGATGGGCGTGCGGAGGGGGGGCTAGTTGCCCTCCAATCATTGTCAACTATTAAAAATTGCACTAGCCACTCCAATTTCCAATCGAATGAGCCCTTTTCGAAGTTTCTACGACAGCTCCTTCGATACGAAGTGCCCGGGTATAATGAAAAAAAAAAAAAAAACACACACATTGTGCCCACAATCGTTTCTATCAACAGAATTGAACGCTTGCTCATAATCTATAAGACTGAGGACTAAAGGTCTTTGACAACTCAGGCACTTCTCAATTATTAGCCTAAGAGTGAAAATTTGGTCGACACATCCTCTACCTTTTCTAAAACCGCACTGTTCTTCTTTTAAGACTTTGTCTACGGCATCTCTCTGTCTAAAAAGTATCATATTACTAAGTAATTTACTACCTACAAAGACCAGACTAATGCTTCGATAACTACCACACTCACTTTTATCGCTTTTCTTATAAAGTGGCTTAATTAAGGTTTTCCTAAAATCGTTAGGTACTCCGCTTTTTCAAAAATCATATTCATAATCTTCAGTAACTTATTTCTAAGCTCAGAGCCACCATATTTAAGAAATTCATTTACCACACTATCAGCACCTGGAGCCTTATTATTTTTTAATCCTTTTAGTACTGTCGCTAATTTTTCCTCACAAAACAAATCTTCCTTCACATCCAAGGCATCACAAACTTTTTCTTTTTCCTCTATATCTTTTCCTGCAACTATCTTGGTTAAGCAAATTCTCAAAATGTTCGGCCCATCTCTCTTTAGTTTTTTCCTTATTGCAAATTGTGGCCCCTTACTATTTACTCATTATTCGATTTGATCTAAGCTGTGATACCAACTATCCCTATTTGCATCAGCCGAGGGGTTCAAGCTCCCCAACAATTTCGCGTCTCAGGTACAAGCTACTTCTGGCTCCCTACCTTAAATGCCATCATGCTTCCACGGATATGTTGCAGTTAGTGCAGAATTTTGCACTTAGTGCAAAATTCATCCCGTTCATTACACTGTCTACAAGGTTATAACTCCCATTAATGATACCTGACAGTTTTTATTCATAAAATTTGTATCTAAAAGATTTTCATTAACAAGTTTCTGACCTTAACAAGACTTGAAAGGTTTCTTATTCATTAATGAGTCCTATAAAGAAGTTTACCAAATATTACCTAGTTCCACGTTTATAGACATTGCTAGCTAGCTAATAATAGTTTTTAACTAAATTCAATCCCCTCTATAAATGTCAAACGTGGCTATAAATCATAGTCTTTAGGGAAGACATTTTAGGCTTAGTCATCATACTTAGCATCCACAGAAATTGGTAGACATTCCCGTCCCATGAACTAAAAACATTTTAGCACTCTGCACAGACAGGCCAAGGAAATCTTGGGGAGGGGCGGTCTCACCAAAAATCCGTTTCTGCCACTTTAGTTAAACAGTCGATTAAATAGAATTTATCAAAAAACGAAAAGTACAAAACTATTTTTATTATCACATATTTACAAACAGAATTGAGGTTCACTCTCTCCACAGTTCAGGGACCAATCCAATACATTTCCCTTTCATCGAAGGCCTCACAGCATATGGCTCGGCAGCAGGACGTTTGAAACTCTTTTTGAACTTAGTCCACTGACAAGAGCACTATCACTTGAGTATCTCTTACCATTGTCATTAATATAAACTGCGTGGGGGTGAATTGGATCAGTAGAACACGCAGTACTCCTCCTGGAATTTCTGGGTTTTGTACACCTATCAGACAAAATTTTCTGGAAAGCTTCTCGAAACTCTAAGTTAAATATAGAATATATAATCGGATTAAAAGCACTATTGGAATATCCCAACCACGTCAGCACTTTGAAAGCGAGTTCAGGGATGCATGTTTTACAAAATGCAGTCACAATATTTATACAAAAAAAGGGAACCCAACATACAAGAAAAACTCCCATTATTATTCCAACAGTTTTGGCTGCTTTGTGATCTGACACTGGATATGATTGGTTGATCACTTGTTCTTCTTCTCCTTCGAGCAAACCAAGCACAACAGGTCTTGTTTGTGCCTTTATCTGTTCCACATGCATTTTAGCGTAGAAATACAGTCTGCTGTAGATGCCTAGCATGACGAGGCATGGTAAGTAAAAACTGATGCAGGAAGATACTACGGCATAAGTTGGTGTGAGATCCAAGGCACAATATGGTATCACATCACCACCCATCTGTAAATAATTTAAAAAAGTAAGTTTAAAGGCAATTTGTGTCAAGAAAAACCGCCTCTAGACATAAGCAAGCTTAACTAAATCATAGACTTCTCATGTCATGACTGCAGCACCAATGCAGACGAAACATATTTTTTCTAGTCCAATTCAAATCAAATATCTTACTATATCCGTAAATTTTATGCCATATTGATGTTACTTATAATTAGTGAACATAAATACTAGCACAAGGTACAAGGATATGATGTATGCATTTGAAATAATAACTATGCAAAACGTTCATAAACTGAATAGCTGGAGGGTCCTAAGTCTGAATCGGGCCCATGGGCGTATGTAGCTTCTTCTCTAAGGGGGAGGGGAGGGCAGCCAATTCTGTGATGAAGAGAGGGAGGCTGAAGCTATATTGGCAGGTCACAAAACCTTACATTGCCAGCAAGTTCTATCATACCTATGAAATCTTTATTAATAAGTAATCACCAAAATTCATAAATCATCAATAAGCTTCAGTCTTCTTGGATTAGAGCTAAATCTTTCCAGGACATTATAGATATTTCTTCTTGTTTGACTTTTATTCTGTCATTCCAGCTGTTTATTTTCAACTTTTTCAACCATCTACCTTTTATCAACTGCTTTTCTAGCCATCTACCTTTTTTCAACTGCTTTTTCAACCATCTGCTTTTTCAGCCATATCTAGTTTAAATTTGAAGTTCTAGGGGGGGCAGATGCCCTCTTTGCCCCCCCTCCCTTTCCGTACGCCCATGCTTGGGTCTATTTTCCCCCGCCTCTTTTAATAGAATGGCTGACGAATTACACATTTTAAAAGTCAAATACGCTAGGATATATAAATTGCAAGACTTCATTGTGCAAGGGGCTCAGCTCCCTTCCCTAAAAGGTCTTGGTACTCTTCAAGGCCGTATCAGGAGGGGGGGCGGGTTACCCGGTTTTAGCCCCCCCCCCGAAATTTTTGACCGAGTCGAAATTAAATCGAAAATTAGTAAAACCAAGGTAAAAATCAGTAAAATTAGTCGAAAACTGAGTCAAAAATTAGTAAACCCCCCCTCCCCCCGAAAAAAAAATCCTGGATCCACCCTTGGTACTCTTTAAAATCCAGAACACATGCGAGAAGTAAAGTTTGGTTAATGCTAATGAAATAAAACAAAATAGGATGCAGCGGAACAAAATATCTCACTATGCAGCGGAAACCTGTTTATCAATAGCGGCTTTGAGATTTCGATGCGGTCTTTCTTTCGTGTGTTCTGGATTTTAGAAGAGTTCCAAAGTCTTTTAGTTGAAAGTTGGATTTGATAGATACTACGTATAACATGCCGTAGCCATAAAAGTGAAATTCGGCCAGAGACACTATACACTATATTCGAATAAAAACGCACTGAAACGAAAACATCACTGAAACGAAAGATCTGCGCAGTCAAGAGTATCACTTATAGTGGGGGATTGACGTATCGGCCAGTCGGTGGTAGAAAAAAATGAGAGTATAAAATAGTGGTGTGAAGTGGCGCTATTTTAATGGTTTAATTTGTTTAGGTAAATAGGCTAATGGAAATAAATAACGTAAAATTAATGGAAAACATCAATTTCGATAGGGAAAAAGGAAAAATAACTTAATAGCAAAACATTACCCAAATCAGTCTGTCAGAATGACAAGTGAGTCGGTGAAATACTTTGCCCCCCCCCCTGAACATTTTAGATAGTTGAGTTTCTGTATGCTCTACCATCTCAAAAGTGTCTAAATGGCACAGATGCACTAGGTATGGCAACACTGTAAAGTAGCAATATATTAGTCAATCGATCACTAAAGGATGCCTGATATTGACGATTGATTATGAAGCTTAGTAGACCTACTAACTAAATGATTTCTAAATCATTCTGATTCGAAAGACATATAACGTGTTCAGACATCTAAGGTCGCGGAAGGATGAAGATTTGGGCCCCAGGAAATCACCTGATGTTCTGCATACAAATCCATCCATAATATTATGTTATTACTAAATCGATACATAGGAAAAGATTTCTTCAGAAGGGGGTAAAAATAGTTTTTTTTTTCAAGTCCTTATGCAGTAGTCCCACGATTTTCGTGTTTCATATTACATTTATAAAACTACACAAAAAAAAGTTAAATTCGGAATTTGATTCTGGTTTCTGCTCATTTCGTGGTAGTTTTAACTTTGTGTTTATTAATACATGTAACCCTATATTCTATGTACTGTTAGTAAGTAGTTAGTAAGTAGTTAGTAAGGGAATGCTAAGTAAGTAGTTGTTTTATTCAAATAACAAACAAAGAGTTTATCACATAAAAGTGAAATTGATACAAATTTTACGAAAATTTTCCTCTTTAAATTTTAGCGAAATATTTGAACTTTAACATGGCATTAAAACGTATAAGTGATTTTTAAGTGAATAGGTATTTATTCATTCAATAGAAGTCTTTTATTCAAACAGATTGAGAAAACTGACAAAAATTAATTGCAAAAAGGAAACTTGTCACTTTAGGACTTTAGGGGGATGGGATCCCCCTCTTATTTAACCATATACAGTTATACTTTTCCCAAACTGTTCGTGGTAACGAACTGTAAGTAAGGAGCGACCCGGCTCAATAGTAACCGGAACTCTAAACAACGGAATTTTGATAACAATAGAGACATAAGAATAATCTGATTTTTATGCTGATTTCTAATATATAAATTTCGTCAAGTTTAATCTTACCCATCAAAAGCTACGAGCCTGAGAAAATGTGCCCTTATTTTCACAAAAAAGGGAAAACTATCCTTAAAAGTGATAGAATCTTAGTGCAAAACACACAACAGATTCAACATATTCGAGAACCCTACTGCAGAGGTTTCAAACTCCTATATGCAAAAATGTAGAATTTTGTATTTTTTTGCCAGAAGAAAGATCACGGATGCGTGTTTATTTTTTTGTCCTAGGGGTGATCGTATCGACCTGATGGTCCTAGAACATTACGAGAGGGCTCCTTCGAACGGAAAATAAAAGTTCTAGTGCCCTTTTTAAGTGACAGAAAAAGCTGGAGGGCAACTAGGCCGCCTCCGAAGCTGATTTTATTCCCAAAGTCACCCGATCAAAATTTTGAGATAACCATTTTATTCAGCATAGTATAAAAATCCAATAAATATGTCTTTGAGGATGACTTATTTCCCAACAGTCCCCGGGGTAGGGCTGCAAGTTATGAACATGGTCCATTGTTTATGCATAGTAGTGGTTATTGGGATTTATACAGACGTTATCAGGAGAATTTTTTCTGGTTGAGATGAGGGTCGTTGGTGAGGGTTACGTGGGAGGATCTCTACAAGGAGGAATTCCCCAGCGTTATTTAAAAAACACGATCAGAAATTAAATAAAAAAAACAACTTTTTTCAACTGAATGTAAGGATCAAAATTAAAACTTAAAACAAACATAAATTATTACGTAAATGAGGGGGTTCGTCCCCTCGTCAATACCTCGCTCTTTACACTAAAGTTTTTTTTAATAATTTTTAAAGAGCTATTTAATCTAATTACAAGGCCTTTGTGATTCAGGGGTCATTCTTAAAGAGTTTGAACTTTTAAACTTTAGCGTAAAGGGAGAGGTATTGAAGAAGGAGGCGAACCTCCTCATATACGTAATGATTTCTGTTCATTTTAAGTTTCAATGTTGCTCCTTACATTCAGTTGAAAAAACTCGTTTTTTTATTTTATTTAATAAAGCCAAACCTTCCCGGTACAAATTTCTCGCAAAAGAACCCATTTAGAATATCAGCAAAAGCACTAATATATTGCAAATATCAAACAGTTCGTGGTAACGAAC
The DNA here is from genome assembly GCA_029168905.1 of Artemia sp. Kazakhstan ARC1039. NCBI lineage: Eukaryota > Metazoa > Arthropoda > Branchiopoda > Anostraca > Artemiidae > Artemia > Artemia sp. Kazakhstan ARC1039. The sequence continues at coordinate 32,677 of JAQQPU010001401.1, read as the reverse complement.
TGTAAGTAAGGAGCGACCCGGCTCACTGGTAACCGAAACTCTAAAGAACGGAATTTTGATACCAATAGATACATCAAAAGAATCAGATTTTAATGCTGATTTCAAATATATAAATTTCATCAAGTTTAATTTTACCCATCAAAAGTTACGCGCCTGAGAAAATTTGGCTGATTTTCGAAAAAAGGGGGAAAGAACCCGTAAAAGTTATAGAACCTTAAGGAAAATCACACCATCATATTCAGCGTATAAGAAAACCCTACTGTAGAAGTTTCAAGCACCTGTCTACAAAAATGTGGAATTTTGCATTTTTGCCAGAAGAAAGATCACGGATGCGTGTTTATTTGTTTTTTTTTTCTTTTCCCCAAGGGTGGTCGTATCGACCCAGTGCTCCTAGAATATCGTAAGAGGGCTCATTGGAATGAAAATTAAAATTTCCAGTGCCCCTTTTAAGTAACCAAAAAAATGGAGGGCAACTAGGCCCCCTCCCACGCTCATTTTTTCCCAAAGTCACCCGATCAAAATTTTGAGATAGCCATTTTGTTCATCATGGTCGACAATATGATAACTATGTCTTTTAGGATGACTTAGTCCCCCGAAGTCCCCGGGAGGAGGGCTGAAAGTTATGAACTTTACCCAATGTTAACATATAGTATTGGTTATTGGGAAGTATACAGACGTTTTCAGGGGGGATCTTTTCTGGTAGGTGGGGGTGGGTGGGTCGGGGGTTATATGGGAGGATCTTTCCACGAAGGAAGTTTTCATGGGGGAAGGGACATTGCTATGAAGGGGGCGCCGGATTTCCCATCATAATTATAGAAAAAGATCAGAAATTAAATAAATAAAAAAAGTTTTTCAACTGAAAGTAATTAGCAACATCAAAACTTAAAACGAACAGAAAATATTACGTATATGATTGGGTTAACCCCTAGTTAACACCTTGCTCTTTAAGCCAAAGATTTTTTAGTATTTTCAAAAGAGCTATTTATTCTAATTAACGGCCTTTGTGATTAAGGGGTCATTTTTAAAGAATTGGAACAAAATTCGAACTTCAGCTTAAAGAGCAAGGTATTGACTAGGGGGCAAACCCCCTAATATACGCATTAAAAATCTATGAATATAGAAGTTCGTTACGTAAGTTAATTCGTAAGTTACGTATATTTATTACTAATAAAAACGTACGTAAATAAAATTAAACAAGTTTCAAGAAAGCCACTTAACCAAATAAAAGTAAAATTAATATGCAAATTTTGTTTTAATTATTCATGTGTGATGGGCCAATATCAAAACCTGCATTAATTCAAAAACGTTCAAAAATTAAATAAAAAAAAGTTTTTTTAACTGAAAGTAAGGAATGAGGTAAAAACTTAAAACGAACAGAAATTATTCCGTATATGAAAGGGGCTGTCCCCTCCTCAACGCCTCGCTCTTTACGCTGAAGTTTGACTTTCTCACAACTCTATTTTTTTAACAATAAAAAACTTTAGCGTAAAGAGCGAGGCGTTGAGGAGGGGACAACCCCTTTCATATACAGAATAATTTCGGTTCGTTTTAAGTTTTAACGTCGTTCCTTACTTTCAGTTAAAAAAACTTGTTTTTTTTTATTTAATAATGATTAAGACTACACTTTATAGGTTATATTACTACTTTAGTCTGAACTGACTGCTGGAAACAAGCTAACATACTCATCGGAAAGCCCATAATATCTTTAAAACTATACTACCCCAACGCAAAGGCCATTTCCAACTGCAAATTTACTGCAAGCACGGTTTTATTGTGTCATTAAGTATACTTAGGCAGCGCAATAGCGCTGCCTAAGTAATGACGATGTTGGCATAACGTATTTTTTCTTTTTAGACCAGGGCATTTCGTATCGAAGGATACGAAACTTCGAAGAAACTTCGAAAAGAGCTGACTCGATTTGAAATTGAAATGGTTAGTGCCCTTTTTAATAGTCGAAAGTGATTGGCAGGCAATGAACACCCCTTCCACGCCCACCATCTCCTCAAACACATCCAATCAAAGTTTTGAGTTAGCCATTATGTTCATCGTAGTTGAAAGTTCTGGAAACTAGGTATTTGAGGATGACAACCCCCCCCCCCCCACATCCCTCAGGGCAAGGATTTTAAGTTATGCCCTGGGGGCATATAACTTTTTTGTAGAAAGCGCTGTCGTAGAAAATTCAAAAAGGGCCCATTCGACTGGAATTTGAAATGATCAGTGCCCTTTTTAATAGTCGAAAGTGATTGGAAGGCAACTAACACCCCTTCCACACCTACTGTTTCCCCAAGCACATCCAATCAAAATTTTGAGATAGCCATTTTATTCAACGCAGTGGAAAGTTCTGGAAATTATATCTTTGAGCATGACACTCCCCCCACAGTCTTCAGGGCAAGGGTTGTAAGTTATGCCCTGGGGGCATGTAAGGTTTTTTATAGAAAGATTTGTCGTAGAAACTTCAAAAACGGCTCATTCGATTGGAAATTCAAAGGGCTAGTGCCCTTTTTAATAGTCAAAAGTGATTGGAGGGCAACTAACCCCCTTCTCACACCCACCTTTTTCCCAAACACATCTAATCAAAATTTGAGATAGCCATTTTGTTCAACGTAGTCGAAAGTTCTGGAAACTAGGTTTTTCAGGATGGCACCCCCCAGAGCCCCCAGGGAAGGGTTGTAAGTTATGCTCTGGGGGCATATAAGTTTTTTTTTTATAGAAAGCGTTGTCGTAGAAACTTCGAAAAGGGCTCGTTCGACTGGAAATTGAAATGGCCAGTGCCCTTTTTCATAGTTGAAAGTGATTGGAAGGCAACTATCAGCCCTTCCACGCCCACCATTTCCCCAAACACATTCAATCAAAATTTTTAGATAAACATTTTGTTCAACGTAGTTGAAAGGTCCGGAAATTATATCTTTGAGGATGGAACTCCCCCTACAGCCCAAGGGACTGGGTTTGTAAGTTATGCCCTGGGGTCATATAAGGTTTTCATAGAAAGCGTTGTCGTAAAAACTCAAAAATGGCTCACTCGATTGGAAATTGAATGGGCTAGTGCCCTTTTTAATAGTTAAAAGTAAATGGAGGGTAACTAAACCCCCTCTCACGCAAACCATTTCCGCAAACACATGCAATCAAAATTTTGAGATATTCATTTTGTTCAACCTAGTTAAAAGTCTTGAAAATTAGGTCTTTTATGATGATAACTCCCTCAGAGCCTTCAGGGTAAGGGTTGTAAGTTATACCCTGGGGGCATATAAGGTTTTTATAGAAGGTCTTGTCGTAGAAACTTCAAAAAAAGCTTATTTGCCCTAACACATCCAATTAAAATTTTGAGATAGGCATTTTCTTCAACGTAGTTGAAAGTTCAGGAAATTATGTATTTGAGGATGACAAACCGTCCAAACCTCTCAGGGCAAGGGTTGTAAGTTATGCCCTGGGGGCATATAAGGTTTTTATAGAAAGCGTTTTCGTAGAGACTTCAAAAAGGGCTTCTTCTATTGGAAATTGAATGGGCTAGTGCCCTTTTTAATAGTCGAAATTGATTGGAGGGCAACTAATCCCTCTCTTGCCCACCATTTCCCCAAACTCAGCCAATCAAAATCTTGAAATAACCATTTTGTTCAACGTAGATGAAAGTTCTGGAAATTAGGTTTTTGAGGCTGACACCCCCCCCCCCCCATAGCCTTCAAGGCAATGGTTGTAAGGTATGCCCTGGGGGCATATAAGGTTTTCATAGAGAGTATTTTCTTAGAAACTTTGAAAACTTCAAAACTTCGAAGGGCTAGTGCCCTTTTTAATAGTAAAAAGTGAATGGAGGAAAACTAACACACCATTCCACGCCCACCATTTCCCCAAAAACATTCAATAAAAATTTTTTAATAGCCACTTCGTTCAACGTAGCTGAAAAGACTGGAAATTATGTCTTTGAGGATGACATTCCCCCACAGCCCTCAGCGCAAGGGCTGTAAGTAATGCCCTGGGGACATATAAGGTTTTATAGAAAGCGTTGTCGTAGAAACTTAAAAAAGGACTCATTCAATTGAGAATTGATAGGGATAGTGCCATTATTAATAGTCAAAAGTGATCGGAGGGCGAATGCTACCTCCCCCCCCCCTATACCCATCATTTCCCCAAACATTTCCGATCAACTTTTAGATATAGCAATTTTTTTGACCGTAGTTGAAGGGTCTGGAAATTATGTTTTTGAGTATGACAACCCCCCACAGCCCAAAGGGCGAAGGTTATAAGTTATACCCTCTGGGCATATAATGTCATATAGAAACTGTTGTCGTAAAAAATTCAAAAAGGGCTCTTTCGATTGTAAATTGAGAGGGCTATTGCCCTTTTTAATAGTCAAAAGTAATCAGATAGAGAATCATCCCCCCTCCACCACCTGGCCCATCATTTCCCCAAACATTTCCAATCAACATTTTGATAAGGTCATTTTGTTAAACGTAGTTGGAAGATCTGGAAATTATGTCTTTGAGGATGACAACCCTCCCCCCCCCCCATAGCCCTCAGGACAAGGATCGTAAGTTATGCACTTGGGGTATATTACGTTTTTATAGAAACTTTTGTCGTAGAAGCTTCAAAAAGGGCTCATTCGATTGGAAATTGAGAGGACTAGTGCCTTTTTTATTAGTCGAAAGTAATCAGAGGGCAAATGTCCCCCTACACGCTTGTGATTTTTGCAAATACTTCCAATAAAAAGTTTGATATAGCCATTTTGTTAAGCCTATCAAAAAGTTCTGGAAATTATGTCTTTGAGGATAACAAATCCCACCAGCCCTTAGGGCAAGGGTTGTAAGTAATGCCCTTGGGACATATAGTATTTTTACAGAAATTGTGATCATATATACTTCAAAGGTGTGTCATTGGATTGGTAATCAGACGCTCTAGTGCTCTTTTTAAGAGTCAAAGCGATCAGAGGGCAGCTACCCTCTCCCCCTTAAACACACCTTATATTGTCCCGAAATGCGTCTAATAGAAATTTTTAGATAACCATTCTATTCTAAATACTTTAAATATCAAATAACAACGCTTTTAGGGTTGAAACAAACCCCAGAGGCTAGGGGAAAGGTTTGTAAGTTGTGCCCAGGGGATATTAAAGGTTTTTTATGGAAGGGATGGTTGTTTAACTTCAGAAGATGCTCAGTCTTTCTCCCTGAAAAAGATTATGTCATTATAAAACAAACAGAAATTAATCAAAAATATCTTTTCGCACAAAATAAGTTTTTTTCAAAAAAAGTAAAGAACTCCATTAAACCAAAAATGAACAAAAATAGAATCAAATAATCTACCAAGTATATAATTACCACAAATCAGTATCAATAAATAAAGGAAACCCAAAACAAACAGAAATTAAAATAAGTCAAATTCAAAACGAGCAGAAATTAATCTGAGTATGGTTCTAAACCCTAAGCTTTCTTAAAGCCAGAGTGTAATTTGTACTTTACTGAAAAAATTATTTTAAATGTTTTCACTTTTACGACTTTAAGAAATCAAAAATTAATTAAGATTTTAAGAAATAAATATCAGTATGTGTATATTAAACTGACAATGCACATTTCTTCAGTAAATTCATTTAAATTTTTTCAGTAAAGTACAAATTATATTCTGGCTTTTAGAAAGCATAGGGTTTAGAACCCAAAATCAGATTAATATCTGCTCGATTTGAGTTTGACTTATTTTAATTTCAGTTTATTTTGGGTTTTATTTATTTATTCATACTGATTTATGGTAGTTGTATGCTTGATAGATGTTGATTCTATTTTGTTCATTTTTGGTTTAATGGAGTTCTTTATGTTTTTTTTGATAAACTTATTTTCTGCAAAAAGTTTTTTTTTGATTATTCCTTCTGAAAAGAATAGCGGCAATCAATCAACTTAAATGAAAATATTTATACAGCCAGCGTTTCCCTTCTCAGCTACTGGCGAATACTGGAAAAAAACTTGGGAAGTTTTTGCTGATGACAAGGAGGAAAATATTCATGGAGCTCACGAAAACCACCGACAAAAGGGAATAATAGAGATGTCCAATTGCGCAATTTTTGGCAGTCCATAAATTGAGTTTTCGTATGGCTACTCGTCTATCTTCAGTTTCTTTCAAAAATATTTTCTTAAATATTGCCTGTAGGAATCGTATTTAAAATTTCTTATCCTTGCAGAAAAATTTGGAAATATAATTTATGCAATAATCATAATAATTCTGTGATTACTTAACATTTCAAACCTATAATTGCTTAGAAAGTATTGTTTAATAAACATGAATTGAATGTTTGAATAAATTGGTCGTTCAATAAACAGTCAGCACTGTCATCAAACATACATCACTATCGTCAAAAATAGCTTTAAAACTGTTATACATTAATCCGTCTATGGTTGCGCCGAATATTCAAGAGGTTTTCAACGTTCGGTATACAAGCCGCTAATGCTGCTTGTGTTGTAATCGGGCAGCGATTAAGCTTAAGCAGCGATTGTAATTAGGAGGGTCTCTGGAGACATTTTCGAAACTACTAGAAATTTCCCATTGGTTGCTGCACTTCAATTAAGATATTTCTCTTAATTCTAATTTCTCGTATTCAAAAGTGCTATCTTGGAAAGAGGTATGTGGGCATTGACTTACTGGCAAAGAGGTTTGACACACAAAAGAGATAAAAACCTCTGTTTAAATCTGGTACACGTAGAAAAACAAAACAAACAACCAATTATGGACATACATATTGCCAATTTTTTTGGTTGATGTAAATCCGACTACATCTTTAAGGACTGTCTAGAAGCATGTTGGGACTATCTAGAAGCAGCCTAAAACCTACTGCGTCATTGGCGCCTTACTGAAAACTATATGAGTCTTGAACAGTCTTGGAAAGTATAAACAAAATCAAATTGAATATTAGATATATAATGATATTAATTGTTGAAAGATCCATCAGTTCAAGATTTTTTTTTCATTGTAATTTTTATTTTCATTTTCAATGCTGTAAGAACTGGAAAAGAATAAATTTGTAATATACAAGTAATTCGTTTTCAGTGAAGCGCCAATGACGCAGAAGGCTTTAGGTTTTTACAGTTAAAGAAGGGGGCAGTATCCAAATTTTGTTTGTAGTGAAACTGTATTTGTCTTGACCAATCTTGGAAAGAACTAATAAATTAAACTGAATATTTGATGTATAGTGATATTAATTGCTGAAAGCTCATCAGCTCAAAATTTTACTGTAATTTTAATATCTATTTTCAATATTAAGCACAAAAGAAAACATTTGTAATATAAACATATTTCAGTAAAGTTCGTTTTCAGTAAAGCGCCAATGACGCAGTAGGTTTTAGGCTTCTGCAGTGAGGCGATACCTAAACTCTTGTTTGTAGTTATTTTTATTCGATTCAAACTTGATTTGCATATTCAATTTAAGTTTCAATCGTTTTAAGATTTATTTATTCATTTACATTAATATATATTGTATGTTTGTTCGCCTTGATTGTTTATTTAATTTCTGTTCGTTTTAAGTTTCATTTATACTTTAATAGCAAACTATTTTTTTTCGTTTTAAGCTTGATTTTCATATTCAATCTAAGCATTACTCGCTTTTTATTCATTTATATTATTACTTGTTGTATGTTTTTTGCTATGATTGTCTATTTAATTTCTGTTCGTTTTGGGTTTCATTTATTCTTTAATAGTAATTTCTGGTCGTTTTGAGTTTGAATTTTAACAGGTGGTCATATCTCCTGAGCTTAAGTTTAAAATGGTCTTTACTTTTCTTTGAAAAACTTATTTTTCGGAAAGTTTTTTTTTAAATTAATATTTGTTCGTTTTTGATCGCAAAAAGTTTTAAGTTTTTATTGCATGGGGGGGGGGGGTTGTTTATTTCCGCTTATTTTTGACTTTAAAAAACAGATCTAGAACTTTCAATTTAATTCGAATGAGGCTTTTTTCAAAGTCTATACGATTGCCTATTTGATAAAAACCTTATATATGAACAATAGACAGCTTGCATAACTTGTGGACAGTGATTGGCAACAATTAATGGATTGAAAAAATAGCTCCAATAAGGGTGCTTTTGACCATTTCACTTGCTGACACAAAGGGGTCACGATGTTTGGAATTGACCTTAATAGGATTTTGTGTGCCAAAGCAATTTTGCATCTATCACAGAGTATGTATTTTAACCTTATAATTGGATAATTATAACAGGTTTACTATTTGTTCTTCCCATATAAAACTTTACCTTATTAAAGTCTTTGGGGTGGGGGTGGCGTAGTTGGCAGAAGGAAGAAAACTTTAGCGTAGACAGTAGGAGAGGGGGAGGGGGAGATTGGAGACTCATCCAATACGGGGCGGAAATTCACTTATCTCTTCCGTTCCCGATTTAGGAGATTAGACATACTCATTGGGCTGTAGAATGTTGGACCGTTTGAGTTGTGGAAGACGTTAAAATACTCAAAAATACTTTATATTTTCAGTTATTGCAGGAATGATTTCATAGGTTTTGGAATGGTGAGCCCCCTGACCCATCATTTGGGTGAGCCTCAACTCATAATATGCGATTTTGATTAATTTTTCCGTGTTATGTGCATATATTATTCTGTATATGTTATTTTGAGTTATACTTTTATCTCATTGCGTTCATTTTTCAGGCTTGAGATAAAAACTGAAACCTAGCGGAGACTGTTGTGGGGGGAAGTCTCCCCCCTCACATGCATAATTGAGCAGCCACAGAGAAAGTAAAACAAATGAAATTAATCTGTCTTTTGAAAATGTTTTTTTTCAAAAGACACGAACAAAATCGTCTAAAGGAACCTGAAAATTTAGAATATTATCGAATGGGTTTAGTCGTCCCTCCATGAATAATTCACATTTGGAAAACCCACCCCTGGGAAATTCTCCCCCCCCCCTCAAAGAACATTTTCTTTTCCTGCTGATAATTCCCCCGCGTTAAATTTCACCCAACAGAAATTTCCCAGGAGTGGAATATGCTCCCCAAACATATTCGCCTCAGATAATTTCGGATATTCATAAAAATGGAAGCTGAAATTTCTACTCAACTTTTTAGGTCAGAAGCAATGCTATAGCGTTACCTAAGTAAAGAGCCATAAGGGTTCAATGAATTAATACTTATTTATTTTTCCAGGGG
>JAQQPU010001401.1:0-13556 GCA_029168905.1 Artemia sp. Kazakhstan ARC1039 | reverse complement strand
GGGGGGGGGCTAGTTGCACTCCAGTCACTTTCGACTATTAAAAAGGGCACTAGCTCTTTAATTTCCAATCGAATGAGCCTGTTTTGAAGTTACTACGACAACGCCTTCTATAGAAACCTTATATGCCCCCAGGGCATAACTTAAAACCCTTACCCTGAGGGTTGTGGGGGAGTGTCCTCCTCAAAAATATATTTTCTATCTGGAAATCAACTATGCTGAACAAAATGGCTACCTCAAAATTTTGATTGGATGTGTTTGGCAAAATGATGGGCGTGGGTGGGGGGTTTAGTTGCACTCCAATCACTGTCGACTATTAAAAAGGGCACTGGCCCTTTAATTTCCAATCAACTGAGCCTGTTTTGAAGTTTCTACGACAATGCATTCTATAAAAACCTTATATGCCCCCAGGGCATAACTTAAAACCCTTGCCCTGAGGGTTGGGGGGGAGTGTCCTCCTCAAAAATGTATTTTCTATCTGGAAATCAACTACGCTGAACAAAATCGCTATCTCAAAATTTTGATTGGATGTGTTTGGGGGAATGATGGGCGCGGGGAGCTAGTTGCCCTCCAATCATTTTCGACTATTAAAAAGGGCACTAGAACACTCGATTTCCAATTGAATGATCTCTCTTTGAAGTTTCTACGACGGCACCTTCCATATGAAGTGCCTTTGGGAAAAAAAAATAATAATAATAAAACATTTGAGCCGTATGGCCTTTACAATAGGCAACGCTACAGCGTTGCCTCTGATTAAGAACGAACAGAAATAAGATTTTTTTTTTCTGAATGAAAGTGAAGAGCGACATTGAAGCTGGAAAATGATAGGAATTGTCCTATATATGAAGAAGGCTGCCCCATCATCCCCTATTTAGTAAACAATGCCCCCCGGGCCACAAAAGAATGATAAGAGGTAGAACGCTTGGCACATTTAAAGAGTGTACAAGGACCTTAAATTAAAAAAAAAGTTTTTTTTCTCAAACTAAAGTTTGGGATTTAAATTTTTAATCACCAAAATCCTGCAGACTTGTCTTTTTGTTCCCTTATAAGTATGGGGAGGGTAAAGAACCACATATCTAAGACATTTGGTTAATTGCTTTTTTAATTTGCTTTGACCAAACAAAATTAAAGTTGTATGATCAAATGCCTAGTTATTTGTTTGATTATATTTGTTGTATATTCATTTGATTAACAGGATCTTATGTTTCCTCATGTTCTGGAGATAGGGTAGCGCTGCTCTGATGACATTTTGGTGGACTATGTATGATAGGCTCAGGGGCGGATCCGGGATTTTTTTTAGGGAGAGGCGCAAAATAGGTTGATCCGAAAAAATTAGGGGGAGGGGGGTGCAAAATAGTTTGATCCGATAAACTTGCGTTAGGAACAAGTTTAACTAACGCAAAATGGAGTTAATTAAGTAAATTACACTACTTTAGACTGTGCTAGGGTGGGGGGCGCCCTCTGGCCCCCTGGATCCGCCACTGGATAGGCTACTGAGAAACTTGGTAATAAATTTTGCTTCCAGAGGTGTCAATCAAATGGGAAGTGAGGAGAGGGCAACTACCCCCTAGATTTTGAATTTTTTGTATTCTCATAAAAAAACAACAACAGTGCTTTATTGGAATATGAAGTGTTAGTCCACCCATATTATTGTGTCAAAAAGGTGTTAGCGAACCGTTGCCACCAATATTGCCCTACGAGTGTGTTAGGATACCAGTGAAGATGGCCCAAACTTAATAAGACAAACAAGGAACTTGCCTAAAAATCTAATTTTATAGGCTAACGTCTTTAGCATATAACTGCCCAGCAGTATATTGGCGTAAGAAAACGAATACTGCCAATTTCCCCTCTCTCTGGAAACGCCTTCTACCAATCTTGGGGGCCAGACTCCCAAGCTGTTGGGAGCATCCCTTATCCTATAATACTTGTCCAGCAACCTATCCACAACTTTCCTGGCAAGTATTTGTTGTTATCTTTTGCAGATTGTATCCAAAGAAATTACTGTTTAGCCGATAAGCCTGATAAGGGATATTCGAAGGCATTATTATTATTTGTTTCAGATGATTTCACGGATAGCATAATAACAGAAAAAGATTTTGATAGTTGAAGTATAAAGGCAGGACTATTTTACCTTTAGTTTATTGTTGGGTGGTCGATGCAGATCGAGTGAGATCGGAAGGAAGGATATCAGTCCTGCCAATATCCATATTGATGCTATAGAAATGCATATGACGCGCTTAGTCATCCACTGGCAATATCTGAGGGGATCCTTAATGTGAATGTATCTGAAAAAATTGATTGGTTAGTATTTAGGGTAAATTTATTTCACAAAAACACAAATACGATGTCAAATCAAGAGCGACACAAATGTTCTGACTTATCGAAACGGGACAGACTTGTTAGATGTTAAAAAAAAAGCTCGTATATCGAGGTTTCACTAATAAAATTCAGTCGTTGTCTAAGCAAACCAACACGTCCTGGAAACAACATGATTAAACGTTCTGACTGGTCAAAATGAACTCAAATTGTTTTGTCTGTGGTCCACAAAGGGTGGATTTAAAAAAAGTATAATTTGGCAACTTGAAATATGTTCAAGTTTCAAATTTTCGATTGACCACCATGATCAGACATGAAAGATACCATTCCGTGATTGGAGAAAACGGAACTTGGAATAGTTTTTTTTCCAAACTATATAATAATTCTGACAATAACCTTTTCCCAAATCATTTAAGGACTCTCTTCTCATCGTTTCTCTCAGATGAAAAAGCTCGAATTTTGGCAACTTATTATCATTCAATCACAACACGTGACGAAAACCATCTTAACCTTTGTTTTATTATAGCCCCAAAAAGTGGAACACATCTATATGTTTTGCCAAGCTTGTTGTTGGATACAGCATACTAGTCGATCAATAGTACAGCTTATTGGTCAGTTAAACAAGCCCTTAAATTTTCTTAGATAGTTCATCTAGAATATATCTAACAAAAAAACCTTTCATAACTTTTGTGGTTCATAAACATGCTTGACCCAAGTCGTTATCGTGGTCTCTAGTATCTTAATCTTAGCTCGAAGAACTATGTTCCTGTTTTTCGAACGTTTTCAACTACGACAAAGCATCCTGGACACTAAATATTCTACTTTTCATGTCTTTATTGCATCCACCATTCTTATTAATAATCCTGCTTAGGTAAGCGTAGCTATTCATCTTACGGAGCCCTTATCTATCATTACCTTCATCCTCAATTATTTTTAACTCTCGCACCCTGAACCTTCAAAACCTCAAAAAGTCGTCCATTTGACCAACATCATGATTTGGAAAACTTACATCATTTGTATAGTCTGTGTCTAAGAAAGCTTTAAGTTCCGATTTGATCACATGGTTTCCCGAAGTCTGCGGCGTTCCTTAGAACACAGTTTGTGTAAATAATTTAAACGAAGTGGGATAAGACACAGTCCTGCTTGCCTCTTGGGAACCAATTATTGTTCTTGCAAAGACCAAGTTCTTGCAATTTTGATGTTTTGTTTCTATAAGACTGACACTAAAATGAAATAAAGAATGTGGGCCATTACAAAGGATGGTGACATATCTTAGTTGTTATGTCGACCAGGGCCCCATTTTAAAGTAACATTTAGTTTTTAAGCATAATGGGCAAATTGCATAACCGTGGGGGTTTTACCTACCCAATAACCTTAGAGATATAGTTACTAGACCGTTCAGCTATGCTGAACAAAATGGCTGTCTTAAAATTTTGATTGGAAATGTTTGGAAAACTATGGGCTAAAGAGGAGGGCTAAATGCCCTCCAATCACTTTTGACCCTTAAAAAGGGCACTAGAACTTTTAATTTCCAATAAAATTAGCTTCTTTAAATTATGAATGCTATTACTAGCTATGCGAGTTGTATTAAAATATACACATAGTCTCTTCTGGCTAGTTCAAAATCCACCACAACTTACCCTCAAAGGTCTAACTTCATAATGTAAGCCGTTATTGTGAACTTACTTTGTCACCCTTTTGACAATTTACATGATAGTAAATCATTTTGATTTAGTTCAATATCCTCCTAAATATTCCTTGAAAGCTTCACCTTAATACTCTTAGCTTGTGCAGTAGCAATAGTCGTAGTAGCAGTAGCAGCATTAGTAACAGTATGCACATAGCACCTTTAGTTTTTTTTTTCAACATCCCCTTAAGCACACGACGAAAGTTTCAACTTAATACCGTCAACCTGAAGCATTGATGATTCATCTTCTTGACAGCTTATTTAGGCATAGTATGTTTTGATTTTGTTTAATACAGCTTCAATATTGCCGAAAACTTTCGCCTTAATACCTCTTGCCTTAGTAATATTAGTAGTAGCACCAGTAGTTATAGCAGCAGTAGCAGTTTAGCTTTAGTAGAAGTAGTAGTTGTAGCACTAATAATAATAGTAGCATTAGTAGTTGTTGTACGAGTAGAAGCAGTAGTATTGTGATGCAAGTATTGTCTTTTGGTTAGTTCAACATCCCCCACAACAAGGTTTGTAAGATTTAATTTCACTTAAAAAACTGTCCGTAAGATACTGCTGATATGCACTTTTAACAACCTGCATACGGACGGCGTGTTATGATTCTGTTTACCTTCTCCTCTAACAATTCTCTGTAAATTTCATCTTCATACCCTTAGGTATAGCTGTAATAGTAGTGACGGCAGTAATACTAGTGGTCAAGTTAATACAATTAGCTATTTCCAAGGTTTTCATCTTAATGCTCTAACCCATACAATTAGTTGCAATAGAAGTAGTTTTTGGAGCAATAGTAATAGTAGTACTAGAACTTATAGTAGTAGTACCAGTGGTAGTAGTATTAGTAGTAGTGCGCACATATTGCCTTTTGGTCAGTTGATCTTCTCGGTTAAGCATTATCTGAGAATTCCAACTTAATACACAAATCAATTCTTAAGATATGTTCTTTTCACAATATAAAAACACACACTGTCTTTTGTTAGTTCGAATTTGCCATCAATATTCTCTCAAATTTTACCTTCATAGACATATACTTAATAGTATTAGTATTACAGTAGTTGAGGTGGTAGTACGAGAAGTAGTTGCAGTGTTAGTATTAGTATTGTGTTAGTATTGTATTAGTAGTCGTAGTAACAGTAGTAGCAGCAGTATTAATAGTCGCAGTAGTATGTACATCTTGCCGTTTGGTCAGTTGAACATCCCTTTCATGTTGCCCTGGAAGTTTTACCTTGACACGGTAAGCCGGTCAAAAAATTTTGCTGATTTGCGCTTTTGACCCCCATCTGACGCCCTTTTCACCTTAATACTCTTAGCCTTACAATTTACTACAATTGAAGTAGTAATTGGAGTAGTTTAGTAGCAGTAGTAGTATTGTCAAAAGTAGCAGTGGCAGTAGTGTTAGTAGTGACAGGCATGGGTTACCTATTTGTTAATTGAAATTTTCCTTTAAGTATTCTCTGAAAGTTCTAACTTTATACCCAAATCCATTCTTAAGATAGGCCGTTTTGACAATCTCCATTCGCATAGTGTGTTTTGATTTAGTTCAAATTCCCCCTCAATATTCTGTCAAATTTTCACCTTCAAATTTATTGTTACTTGTAGTAACAGTAGAAGCACCAGTATTAATAGCATCAGTAGCAGGTACATTTTGCCACATGGTCATCTGACCATCCCATTTATGATGTCTCTGAAGTTTCCTCTTGATGTTCCAAAAATATTGCTGATACGCCTGTATCAGCACTCCTTATGCACAAAGTATGTATTGATTTAGTTTAACGATCCTTTCAATGGTTCTTCAGATATTTATTTCAGTACCCTCAGCTTTAGCAGTACTCGCTACAGAAGAAGTAGTTTTAGTGACAGTAGTGGTAGTAGTAGTAGAAGTTGTGATAGCAGTAAAAGCAGTGGGAGTTGTAGTCGGAATAGAGTGCACATATTAACTTTTATGTCAATTGATCCTCTCCCTTACCATTTCCTGAAAGATCCAAATTAACATGCTTAGTCATTCCGGAGTTACACCCTTTTGACACCCCACATACACGTATCACTTTTGACTCTTAAAAAGGGCAATGTAATCTCGAATATCAAATAAAATGAGCCCTATTTGAAGTTTATAGGACCACCCATTCCATAAAAACCTTATATGCCCCTAAGAAATACCTTACATCCCTGGCACCTGGCCTCTAGGGGGTATTTCAAAGCTAGAGGTATTGTTATATGTTCTTTGGATTATTTTGAACAAAATGGCTATATCACAATTTTAGTCATATACGTTTGGTGAAATGAAGGGTAGTTGGTAGGGAGGGCGCTAGTTACCCTCCGTAACTCTTGACTCTTAAAAGGGAACTAGAACTTCCAATGTAACTAAATGAGATACCTCTAAAGTTTATACAACTATCCCTTTCATAAGAACCTTAAATTCCCCCGGGGCATAACTTACAACTCTTGCCCCTCGGCTCTGGTAGTTTGTATCGATCCCAAAAGTCTTGTTGTATGATATTTCGAATATTTTAAATAAAATGGCTATATCAAAGTTTCCATTGGATGTATTTCGGGGAATTCCTTAAAACTTCTGATTACCATTCCAATGAGAAAGTTTTCAACCAAATAAGCCACATCTAAAGTTTATGCAACTATCCATTCCATAAAAACCTTAAATACCCCCGGGAATAAGTTACAACCATTGCCCACATGCTCTGATGGTTTGTATCAACCCCAAAAGCCTTTTCATATGATCTTTGGACTATTTTGAACAAAAGTTGTATCTAAAAATTTCTATTGAATGCATATCGGGAAAAACGGCATGTAGAGGGGGTAGGTAGTTGCCCTATCATCACTTTGGCTCTTAAAAAAGACACTAGAACTTCTGATTAACAATCTAATGAACCCATTCCGAAGTATATACGACCGCCCATTTATAAAAAAAAACAAATGTCCCCCAGAGCAAAGCTCACAACCCTTGCCCTGAGGGCCTTGGGTGGGTTGCTATCATCAAAAACACAATTTCCGACCCTTCAACTTCACTGAAAAAATTTACTATCCAAAAATTTTGATTGCTTGCGTTTGGGGAAATGATGGGCCCGGGAAGGGGGCAATATGGTTGCTCTTAAATCACTTTTGACTCTTAAAAAGGGCACTATAACTTTTAACTTCAAATCAAACGAGCCCTATCTGAAGTTTATACGACCACCCATACCATAAAA
This sequence comes from Artemia sp. Kazakhstan ARC1039, assembly GCA_029168905.1. Lineage (NCBI taxonomy): Eukaryota > Metazoa > Arthropoda > Branchiopoda > Anostraca > Artemiidae > Artemia > Artemia sp. Kazakhstan ARC1039. Next base: position 6,353 of record JAQQPU010001401.1, on the reverse strand, counting down.
ACCTTGTATGCCCCAGGGCACAACTTACAACTCCTGCTCCGGGGATCTGGGCGTTGTGCTAATCCTGGAGGCATTTTATATATTGTTTGGACTGTTGTGAACCAAATGGCTATCTCACAATTTCAATTAGATGCGTTTGGTGAAAAGAGGGGTAGTCGGGGGAGGGGGGGGGGGCTAGTTGCCCTCCATTACTTTTGACTCTTAAAAAGGAACTAGAACTTCCAATTTTCAACCAAAAAATAGGCACCTCTAAAATTCATGCAACTATCCATTCCATAAAAACCTTAAATGCCCCCGGGCATAATTTAAAACCCTTGTTCCCAGGCGGTGGTGGTTTGTATCAGTACCAAAGGCCTTGTTATATGATCTTTGGACTGTTTTGAATAAAATTGCTGCATATAAGAAAAACACAACATTTGGAGGGGGTGGCTATCTACCCTCTGATCACATTGACTCTTAAAAAGGGCATTAGAACCTATGATTACCAATCTAATGAGCCCACTCTGAGGTATTTACGACCACCATCTTTATAAAAACCTTATATGCCTCCAGGGCATAACTTACAACCCTTGCCCCGAGGGCTGTGGGTAGGTTTTAATTTTCAGGCCCTTCATGTACGTTGAACAAAATTACTTATCTCAAAATTTTGATTGTTTGCGTTTGGGGAAATGATGGGCCCGGAATTGGGGAAGTATGGTTGCTCTCATATCACTTTTGACTCTTAAAAATGTCACTATCAGTTCAAATTTAAAATCAAATGAGCCCCGTCTGAAGCTTATACGACTACCCATTCCATAAAAACCTTATATACCCCTAGTGCATAACTTAAAACCTTTGCCCCAGGGACCTGGGGGTTGTGTCAACACTGGAGACATTGTTGTATATTCTTTACAACAATGTCTCACTATTTCAATCACATGCGTTTGATAAAATGAGGTGTAGGCGGGGTGAGGTGGGTGGGGGGATATTGCTAGTTCCTTCCATAACTTTTGACTCCTAAACGGGAACTAGAACTTCCAATTTTCAACAAAATGAGTTTCCTCTATAGTTTATACAGTGCTCCCGGGCCATAATTTGAAACCCTTGCCCCCACGCTCTGTTTTTTTTCAACTCCTCTATAGTTTATACAATGCTCCCGGGGCATAATTTACAACCCTTGCCCCCACGCTCTGTTTTTTTTTCAACCCTAAAAGCCTTGTTATATGATCTTTGGGTTATTTTAAATAAAATGGATATCTCAAAATTCTTATCGGATGCATTTCAGGTGAACTTCTAAAACTTCTTGGGTAAACACTAGAACTTGTGATTATCAATCCAATGAGCTCCCTCCGAATTTTATACGACCACCCTTTCTATAAGAACCTTGTATGCCCCCTAGGGTATAACTTTCAACCCTTGCCCTGAGGGATGTGGGAAGGGGGACTGTCATCCTCAAAGACCTAATTTCCAGAACTTTCATCTACGCTGGACAAAGTCTCGAAATTTTGATTGGATGTGTTTGGGAAAATGATGGGCTTTGGGGGAGGGGGGCTTGGACGGGACGCCCTCCAATCACTTACGGTTGTTCAAAAAGGCACTAGCCCTCTCAATTTACAATCGAATAAGCCATTTTTGAAGTTCCTACGATAACTTCTTGAATAAGAAGTACCCTAGTCTGATGAAAAAAAAATAATACATAAATAATACATTGTGCCAACTTCGTTCATTATTTAGGCAGCGCTATTGCGCTGTCAATGATCATATTCATATTCTTCAGTAATTTTTCTCTAACTTCGCAACTGTGAGGAGCTGAACGATCTAAGGGAAAATTTTTAAGGGTTTGATACTTTGAAGGGTGAATGTCAACTTTGGTACTAGGAATGTGGATGCATTCTAGTAGTGAAGGATCACACAGATAATTTTTTGAGAATTTAAGAGTGTGAAATGAATTTGAAAAGATCAGCATAGATTTTATTGGGGGCGGAGTTGTTGGTTTGTTATGCTTGCGAGTGCATTTTTTCATATTTTAATTTTGTCAGATTTTTTTAGAAGCCGTGGCCCATTTGGTTCTAGCATTGTCATAATGTATCGTAGATATTAGCTTTGTTATATACATATATAACTATAATATGGCTTCAACATAATTCAGATAAGTGGTTTATACATTTGGTCACAAACACGAGCTAGTCCCTTGCAAATATCTTGTTGAAGTTTAGAGGGTTGAAGACCATAGGGTTTTACCAAAATCCGAATTCAAAATTTATGCAAAAAATATATTTTTTGTAAATATATATATATTTTGTAAATATATTTTGTAGATATATAAAATTTATTAAACAATATAACAAATTTTCGACGTCTGGAACCACCCCTTAAAGTTATTTGATCGTATTCCAGGTCACAACCACCATTTACCAACCACCATATATTTTTTGTAAATAAAATATATTTTGTAAATATATTTTGTAAATATATAAAATTTATAAAACAATATAACAAATTTTTGACGTCTGGAAAAACCCCTTAAAGTTAGTTGATCGTATTCCAGGTCACAACCACAATTTACCAACCACCATATATTTTTTGTAAATAAAATATATTTTGTAAATATAAGTAGAGATGACCCTATAACTCCGATCGCTCACCCCTGCTGCCACCTACAGCTTTTTTACATAGTTTAATGAGGACAGGCTCAATGACCTCTTTCTCCATGACCTCTTTCTCCAGGTGTGTTTTTGGCACGCCCTCAGCGAATGTTATGATCCAGGAATAGTATTGTTATTGTTTCCGAGGCAAAATGTCAAGGTCAATGTTGTTGTTGTTGTTTTGAATAGAGTCATTTGGGAGAAAATGTGGTTAATGGGATCAATGTTGTTGTCGTTCGAGGCAAAGTTAATGACACTTCCTTCTTGTTCGAGGCAGATGTTATGATCCAGAAATAGTATTTGTTGTTGTTATTCGAGCCAAATGTTATTGGTTTCCCGGAAACAGTTAGATCACCTCTTCCCAGCCAATGTCAAGGTCAATGTTGTTGTTGTTTTCGAGCCAACTTTCTTTTCAGGTCAGTCTAGAGTTGGCAGTCAGAGTGAAAGGATTTTTGCTATAGTTTTATCAATCTGTGAATAGAATTCACTAAGCTTTTAGTGAGCAGTGTAATAACATGAGTGAACAAGTTGAGTTAGAAATATCCTTTTATTGCAACTGTTCTATTTGTAGGGACATTTTCATGATTTTGAGCATTCACAAGAACCTACTGAATGTTTAGACTGCATAGAGGCAGAGACAGATGAGAAGAATCTGGAGGAAACGAGAAGAAACATTATACGTGACATGGAGAGAAATTTATATCGATTGCAAGTAAGCTCAGATAAAAGAAGGATTGATATGTTAGAAAAGGAAGATCAAAAGAAGAGACTGGTAAAAGAGGGCTTTCTCTATAGTGTAAAAGACAGCAGTGAAAACCCAAAGAAAAATGTGTATAGTGCAAGATATAACTTGGATTATTATGATGATTATGCTATAAGAGAAGAGAAAAAGTGGTCCTTTAAGAGACAACATAAGAGGCCATTCTATGAAAAGGATTTTAAACAACAGAAACCAATGTGGAAGAGTTCTCATATATGATTTACCGTTAAATCTAATTATTAGTATGTATAATGAGTTTTATATTGTAATCACAAAATAAATTTGTTTGTATTATTTTAATTTTCATATACTCGATATATATAGAGTGAGGATACCAGCAGAGACTTCTGTACATGAATAGTTCAGTTTGATTAAATCACCCCATAGAGTACTATCAGTCCATAACCAAGTCTTCTATCAAAGATAACAAAAAATAATTCATTCTTTCTAATCTTTATTCTCTTGAAATATCGATATTTATAACAGTTTTTAAATAAACTACATCTGGTTCAATTATCAGAATATCTATGTCTTCATCCTCCACTACCACTATGTCTAGCAGAGGGGGTGGTATACATTCAATTTCAAGCTCAGGTTCATCATTTATTGATATATCTAGGAGAAGAGGCATCTCCTCAAATAAATCGCCGCGTACTCCTATTGTAGGCAAACTAGGGGCCAACCGCTCATCATCCTCTATGCAAAGACGACCTGAAAGCCCCCGCCGTACCAGATCTTCTGACGTATATGAAAGACCATCTTCAGTATAGTGCACTTCTAGCACATCATCAGTACCTTCGAAGGATGTACTAGTACAAAGAAGGACCTCCTCATCAAGTGAGAGATCCCAACCATGCCATACATCCTAAAAGATTGATAACACTATGATCGAAAACTAGAGTTTCCTGCGGAAAACCTATATTAGTTCAGATTTAACGGGAATAGTTTATTTTCGAACCAATATATCTACCAAAGGTTCAATACCTGAGTTAAACTAAGAGGTTTCAATTTCGGGAAAAAATTACATTTTATACTTTTAATTTTCATGCTTTTGATAAGTATCTTGTCCTTTTGGCGTAAATTGCAGCTGAAGGCTTATCACAAAATCACAGTTTCATGTTTTTCATATATTAAAATTGAAGGAAGCTAGAAAATGTGAAAACTTCTTTTTACCCGAATATTCTTCAGAGCTCAGCCTAACTACGATCTGAAAACAATAATATAACTTATAGTTGAACAAATTTTTTTAAAATATCTCCTTTCTGACATCATTTGGAACTTGCAAATTATTATAAGTAGTAACTAGTTACTTAATTTTTAATGAACTTATAATTAATTGAACCAACAATCCAAATTTTTTGATACCACAACAATAAATGGCAAACGAAAAAGAATATAAAAAACTACAACATTTAAAAAGTACAGAGTTTGGCTCATGGAATTGAATAGAACAACGGACTATGACAATTTCATGAGGAATTTCCTACTCTTGAGGAATTTTTTCACCTATCTTCTTAATTTAACCACTTGTCGGCAAGGGGCTTACGAATCGTTTAGGTTGATGCGTTTATTATTGTTTCCTAATATACGCCCTAGAATTTGAATGTCCTTGTTCATATTTTATTTATCTATTATATTTTTATGTTAATAATTTCTTGGTTTTGATTCATATAGTAATAATTTTTTTTTTCGGTTTTCCTAGGTTTTGCGTATCTCTAGGGCTCATTTTTATAGGTTAGGAATTATGCCGCTTTTGAGGTGCTCCCTAGTTTTACAGGCTTATTATGGCTTAAGAGTTATGCTGCATTTCTCTAGGTTGAAATCTACTGGCCGGGACTTGTGTCTTAAATGCTACAATTTACGATTCACTTTTATGCCTTGGGTATTGATTTTTTTGCACCAATCCTTAGCGACTATTCCTCTTTATTTACCTAGGTTTTGAAACGAAACAATCCTTGTAATTGTTACGTTCAAATGTTATCGACATATTTGCATTTATGATTGCCTTCTATGTATCGCCACAACGAAGTTATGGGTGGCTATATCAAGGATCGTTTTTATGCTATACACCATTTCATGTATCTTTAGAATGATTGTTTGTACGGGTAACATTTAACTGAATGCTAGATTGCGAGGGTTAGTTATCGAAAAAGTTTATTTCAAGGTGAGCGTCACACTTGACTTAGAAGGTATGTGAACTATTTTTTGGATTATGCCACACACAAAAAAAATGCATCAAAAGCAAAGAGATCAATAGACTAAGATCAAAAATATTATTGGTACTTAATGGGCATTTTAAAGCCCAAGCTAAATGCAGCTTTTTGCGGATTCGAAAGCAAAAACTAGGCCAACCCCATGTTTTCTGCCTGTTCGTCCTAAGTATAGGAACAATTTAACCCACCTTGAAAAAGGTAAATAAATCATTGCTGCGCGAAAAATTTCAAAAGGGTACTAGTACATAAGGAGGATTAAGCCTTAATACCATACGTTTTTCATGCCCCAATAACTTTATGACTAAAACATTATATTTTTATACCATATTTTAATACCTTCACATGGTTGAAGGTATTTTGTATTTGTTTTTATCTCACTCTCTTTGCCTATGAGAAGTAACCAAGGTACTATTTCTACGAGACATATAGCAAATACCATGTTATTCTAGCAGACACATAGCAAATACCATGTTATTCTAACAGACATATAGGAAATACCATGTTATTCTACGAGACATATAGCAAATACCACGTTAGAGCTGCTACACTAAATCAAAGATGAACAGAAATAATGTCGAATAATTGTTCAAAAGTAAACTTATGCATAATGATATATTTAATAGAGTAGTAAGTCTAGCTTTGAAAAGCCTGGTAGAACATCTAGAAAGAAGGTATCATATCTAAAATTAGTATTTTTTATTACTATAGCAAATAAAATTATGCCTAATAAAAAAAAACAAAAAAAAAACAAAAAAA
>JAQQPU010001400.1:47674-59489 GCA_029168905.1 Artemia sp. Kazakhstan ARC1039 | reverse complement strand
TTTATGTCACCTTGGTAGGGGTTCTTTACGCAAGAGGAGGGGGGTTACGGACCCCAAGCAGTTTTAAAGAACAACTACATTCTCTTTTATAGATATTGAAAAACTTGAAAGAATCTTTTTTATAAATTAATCAACCATTGTGTTTTTATGTACCTAACTTCTTTTCGCTAATCTTTTCGCTAATCCTTCTAAAAATTGGGGAAAAAACATACTCACAAGAGGAAAGGGGTTAAGAATGCCTCTAAAAAAGTGTGCAGGGTTAAGGTTCAGTCGGGTTTTATTTAATAAAAAATGTGATAAATATACTTTTAAAAGGCTATGCTTAGGTACAAGGCACGTTGAGCTGGCATAACAATCAATCACTACCACCGTGAAATAAATATACCCCGGTAATGTTTACTCTCTAAATATAAACAGCATAAAACAAAAAGTAAAATTGCTACAGTATGTTCAAAAATGCCATTAAATAGAATAAAAATTTAAAATATTCAGATACTTTTAAAAGGGGGAGTGAAAAGTTGCCTTTTTTGTTATTAAAAACAAGAAGTGGACCATATTAGTAACCAAAGCTGACAAATGGAGGGACAGGATAAGTCATTAGCTAGATCGTAGTTAATTAATAAGGTTTATAGTATTTTTTTCCTACGAGAGGGAGGGGGGATACATACTGATGACGAAGGGAATACCTCTTCTCTTATGTTAAAGTATGTATGTGGCTGAAGTTGATATATTCTTTTCTTCCAGAGTTGGAGTGTTCTCGATGATCGAGCTGCTGAAACGAAGAAGTGACATAAAAAATTTTAATATTGACTTACTGGATGTCGACAAAGAATCAAAAATCGGGATTTTAAATATTAGTGTTTATGCTTTTAGGCTTTTGAGCTCTTTAGCTACTGAATTCAAAGTTTAAATAAATGCCCCCCCTCCTTTTGGACAGATTCTTGAAATAAACAAAGATAAGGTTTATAAATAAACCTTAGGTAATCTTTACTTGGCAATATTTTACTGAGGGATTTTAAATTGGGACGTCTCTGGTTTTAATATTTTCGTTCTTCTCTATTTCAAATTGAATGTGTGTGTTAAGTAATAAGCACGATGTTAAATAAATCATTGCTTCCACTTTCACTCTTATGGACCTTTATATTCAATCATGCAATTTCTCCTTCCATCTTCCACTTTGTTGCTTCTTATCTTCTTTTTCTTCATCTTCCCTTGTGACCTTAACCCCCCCCCCCCCGGCTAAAACGTCTTAATTAAACAGAAATATTAAAACAATTCTTCTTCCAGTCAGCATTTCGGAAGATAAAAAATTAGCGGCAGTTTCAAATTATCGCTTGGTGCCTAACGGTTGTATCGGTATGAAACCTAAAGGTTTCATACTTATGAGATAAATGCCCCCAAATGAGGTGGGAGGATGGCATAAGGAAAGATGAAAGAGAAATAGGAACTTCCTGGGAGGGTGTACAGAGAGAGACTGGATTGATTGGGATGGACGAATAGCCAGTGGCGGATGAAGGGGGGCGCCCCCACCCCACCCCCTAACATAGTCTAAAGTAGTGTAATTTACTTAATTATCTCAAGTTTGCGTTAATTAAACTTGCTCATAACGCAAGTTTATCGGATCAACCTATTTTGCGCTCCCCCTAACAATTTTTTCGGATCAAACTATTTTGCGCCCCCCTCCTAAAAAAAATCCTGGATCCGCCCTTGGGAGCAGCAGGCATAGCTGTGTTGGCCTAAGGTGGGTTGGTGCTGNGGGGGGGGATTTACGTGAATGTACTGGAGGGTGACCAAGGAAAATAATTTTATTTTGAAAATAAAAAATGTACTTACATTGCAAATTGAAGTTGGCATGGCTTCTAATTCATCAAATTTATTCATTGTTGTTTGAACTATGTCAAAATACTTTCTGATAATTTAATCACATTGCATGCCCGTTATATACGAAATCTCAAGGTCGAATTGTTATGTAAGCAAGCCCTCTGATTGGCTGAGAAGGAAACACGTGATCTAACTGTTTCCTGGAAACTCATAACATTTGCCTCGAGCAACAACAAGATCTTGAAGGAAGGGTCATTGACCTGTCCCCATTAGACTCAATAATCCATCAAAGTGAGAAAGTTCCTGTTTTTCCATTCTCACTGACAAAAACCATAAAACAGACATAAATGTGAGAAAGTTCCTGTTTTTTCATTCTCACTGACAAAAACCATAAAAACATCCATAAAAGTGAGAAAATTCCTGTTTTTCAAGTGAGAAAAATACTGTTTTTTCATTCTCACTGACAAAAACCATAAACCACGTGGTTCTATGCCCATATTTGGTGCCCCGTCACGAGTTATAGGGTCATCTCTACTCAAATCATGCCAGAAGATCCTCCCACCCCCTGTAAAAATTCCTCCAGGAAACTTTATTCCAAACACAAAATCCACCCATCACAACAATTTCCGTATATTTCCCAATAAAAAATCCTATATGTAAATAGTGGGCAAATTGCACATAGGACCTTTCTACTATGCTGAATCAAACGGATATCTCAAATTTTGATCGGAAGTATTTGGGGAAAAAGGGGCGTAGGAGGGGGATAGTTGCCCTCCAGTGTTTTTGGCCGCTTAAAAAGGATGCTAGAATTCTTGATTTCCGTTCGAATGAACCGTCTCCTGATCTTCTAAAACCATTGGTTTTATACGATCACTCCTGAAAAATAAACAACAAACAAATAAACACAAATCCGTAATCTTCCTTCTGGCGAAATTACAAAATTCCATATTGTTTTGTTTATTTTCTTATTATATTATCGCATTAAATTTTTTTTACGATAGGACATTTTGTATAATTATATTAGCGTTTTTCTCTTCGGTTTCTGTTTGTTTGGTATTTGACAGTATATGTATTTTGTTTATCTCCCCGCGGTTTTTCTTTCTAGTGTTTGTTTGTCTGGTTATATTGTTTTTTTTTCTGTTTTTGTTTTTTTATTATATCGATATATTTAGCTGTTTGTTGTTTTACAACCATATTGTTATATTATTAATTAGCCTCTTTCTCCTCAGCTTTTCTTTTTGGTTCTTTGTTTCTCCACTTTTTGTGTTTTGCTTCTCTCTATTTTTTAAAATATTCTTCATACACTCAAAAGAACTAAGCGGAAGGCCCCGTTGAAATATCTGTATCTTTCCTATTTCCTTCATTAGCTGGACCAAAGAGTATGGGTAACCTAGAGGAGCGGGAACTGGCTCTAGTGTTGACAAACAAAAATTCAACACTGTGTAGCGCTTGCCAACGCTTCATATTTTTTCAGTGATATAATGAGAATAAATAATTATATTTGTAAGGTTGGTGGAAAAAAAACTAGTGTAGTAATAAGTGTCTGTTATCAGTTCCTAACAGAAAAATGATTACAAAGTTTGAAAAATTGTCGTGTCGCCAAACGCTAGATGGCGTTAATAGTTTTTTTTTACCGGTCCTAGCTCCAGCTTCTACTCCTCTAAGTTACCCATACTGTTTGGGCTGGACATTTGAACGATGATATTAACTCTCATGTAGCACATTTTCACATAGAAATTTATCGATTTAAATCAAACAGTTCGTGGTAACGAAATGTAAGTAAGGAGCGACCCGGTTCAGTAGTAACCGAAACTATGGAAAAAAGAAAATATGATACCAGTAGATACATCAAAAGAATCAGATATTTATGCTGATTTCAAATACATAAATTTCATCAAGTTTAGTCTTACCCATTAAAAGTTACGAGCCTGAAAAAATTTGCCTTATTTTCGAAAAAAGGGGGAAACACCCCCTAAAAGTGATAGGATCTTAATGAAAATCAAACCATCAGATTCAGCGTGACAAAAAAACCCTATTGTAGATGTTTCAAGCCCCTATCTGCAGAAATGTGGAATTTAGTATTTTTTGCCAGAAGAAAGATCACGGATGCGTGTTTTTTTTCCACCGGGTGATCGTATCGATCCTTTAGTCCTAGAATACCTTGAGAGGGCTCATCCGAACGGAAATTGAAAGTTCTAGTGCCCTTTTTAAGCGACCAAAAAAAATTGGAGGGCAACTTGCCCCCTCCCACGCTCATTTTTTCCCAAAGTCAACCAATAAAAAATTTGAGATAGCCATTTTGTTCAGAATAGTTGAAAATCTAATACGTCTTTGAGGATGACTTAGTCCCCCACAGTTCCCGGGGGAAGGGCTGCGAGTTATGAACTTTGCCCATTGTTTACATATAGAACAGAATTTATTGACACAAAAGCCCAAAGGGCCGTGGTCACAAAAACAAAGACACTTTCATACAAACTTAAATTGGCACAAAAGTATAATCTACGCTAGTGAACTATCACCCTCATCCCTAAACTTCAAAAAACCTTTCTCTGTGTTCTATATCCACCATCAGGAACCTTCCGAGTCTCTTTATATCTCCCATATCTTTCGTTGCTAATAAATTTATTATTCATCTCTCTCCCAAACCTCAACCCCAAACAAACCTTTCTTAAATCTATTAATTCACTACACTTCCCCTCAAAATGAACCAAATCTTCCTCTTTCCCGCACATGGGACAGGAGTAAGGACCAGAAGCTTGCCTAACCCCTCCCAGATACTTCCTTCTCCCACTTAGTGGTAAACCATCTGATCTAACACAAATAATAAACTTTAGCTGCCTCTTTTGAAGCCCCACCTTAAAATACAATTCTTCTCCCCACCGCTCCTTAGCCTTTGCATATAACTCCAGTGATCGGGTCTCATTCACTCGCGCATACCACACCTGGATCTTATGGTCCTTTAACCACTCCCTGACCCTACTTGCAACTTCTCTTTCCTCTAATCCAATCCCTAGCCCACCATTCCATAGCTCTAAGAATCCACAACCATCCAATATCTTCTTTATTTGAGATGGCAGCGTATGACTCTTCGGGATCCTCAGAGCTTCTAAATATGCTGCTTTTGTTATCCTAACTATGGGCATACTCGGGATTTTCTCCCATAGTCTTATCATCCCTACTAGTCTAGCATTTCTTAAAGAAAATAAACCTAGATCTCCTCTCAATACTAAACTATTCGTTGAAAAATGTAGACCTAAAACACTCTTAAAATACTGAAGCTGAATCTCCTCCATCCTCTCACCAGCTATGTATCTCCAAACTTCAGATCCATAATGCATAGCCGATGCAATCTTTACCTGAAATATCTGCTTATGCATCTTCAGGTTCTGTATGTTCGCCAGTTGGCTAGCAGTAACAGCATAAGTGCAGGTTTTTCCTTTAGAAAAACTTACCTTCAGTTGCTTTCCAAACTTACCACTTGAGGAATACTTACATCCTAAATACATAAACTCACCTCTACTTTCTAAATCTATTATAGTATTGTTAATTGGGAAGTATACAGACGTTTTCAGGAGGGATTTTTTCTGGTGGGGGGTGGGGGAGTCCGAGGAGAGGGTTACATGGGAGGATCTTTCCATGGAGGATGTTTCCTTGGGGGAAGGGACGTTTCTATGAAGGGGGCGCCAGATTCCCCACCATTATTTAAAAAAGGATCAGAAATTAAATACAAAAAAAACAAGTTTTTCCAAGTGAAAGCAAGGAGCAAAATTAAAACGAACAGAAATTATTACATATACGAGGGGGTTCGCCCCCTAGTCAATACCTAACTCTTTGCTCTAAAGTTTTTTTAGTACTTTCAAAAGAGCTATCTATTCTAATTAAACGGCCTTTGTGATTCAGAGATTTGTGATTTGAAAAAAATTCGAACTTTAGCGTAAAGAGCGAGGTATTGACTAGGGGGCAAGCTTCCTCATATACGTAATAATTTCTGTTCTTTTTAATGTTGCTCCTTACTTTCAGTTAAAAAAACTTGTTTTTTTTATTTAATATCTAAAAAGTAACATTTAAATATCTAAAGTTACAGGCGCCTGCCTTCTTGTACAGAGCAAGGGTGTCAAAACACCCCGACTTCAAAAACTTCATGTCTTAAAGACGTTGATAGCAAATAAGTATAATCGATGTGAAAATTCTTTATTATCAAGAAAATCAATCACAATAGTAAATAGCAAAAGGGTTAAAACAGTAGAATCAAAGAGAAAACAGAACAAAAAGATAGCAAGGATAGTAAATAAAGGACAGTAAACTGATTCGAGATCGGCGAGTGGATCGTCTCTGTCGTATCCGTTTCATTTTTGATATATATACTGTTTTATATATCCACCCTCCGATTCCAGATCTAAGGACAGATTGTTCTATTTTGTCCTGTGACTATTTTTTCCTTTGATTCGAGATCGGAGGGTGGATTGTCTCGATCGTACCCCTATTTCATTTTTCGATACATGTCCTGTTTTATATATCCACCCTCCGATTCGAGATCGAAGGATAGATTGTTCTATTTTGAACTGTGACTATTTTTTTTTTGATTCGAGACCGGGGAGTGGATTGTCTCGATCGTACCCCTGTTTCATTTTTCGATATATATCCTGTTTTATATATCCACTCTCCGATTCGAGATCGAAGGATAGATTGTTCTATTTTGAACAGTGACTATTTTTTCCTTTGATTCGAGACCGGGGAGTGGATTGTCTCGATCGTACCCGTATTCATTTTTCGATATATATCTTATTCTATACATCCACCCTCCAATTCAAGATCGAAGGATAGATTGTTCTATGATTATTTTGTCCTTTGATTCGAGATCGGGGAGTGGATCGTCTCGATCGTACACCTGTTTCATTTTTCGATATACATCCTGTTTTATATATCCACCCTCCGATTTAAAATCGAAGGATAGATTGTATCCCTGCTGTATTTTTATTTACCGCCATCAGAAAAATAACAAGAAGGGAAAAATAAACATTAGTCTAAACAAACATACTACTTCATCAATATATCCACAATCTATGCGATAAGGGAAGGGATAGGATGAAGCTAGGATCTTACAGAAGCCTCCGAATTTCTTCAACCGAAAAAAACAAAGCGACGTCGTTATCAGAATTTTGGCTGGCGTATCTGATTGAAAGCGAAATTATCTAAGCCTTTCAAGAAAGTCCCTTTAAAAAAAGTTTCTTTTGAATATACATGCAAAAATAACAACAAGAAACTCTATAGGTATTGTACATTGAAATACATCTTTTGAGGGGGAAGCTTTTCTTCAATTTGCACAAAAATCTTTCGGTTGGCGTAAACTTTTCAACCTGATCCGAAACAAAAACAAATCAAATATCCATCCACATGAACACTTTTTGGAATCCGACTGCAAAACCAAAATTTGGTTCCAGTCAGAAACTAGATAACCTCAAATTTTATTAAAGAGCGAAAAACTGTTTTGGCTTTAATTCTCCTCCCGAGATCACAACAGTACAGGTCATACATACTAAAAAAAAAGTACTGCAAAAGCAGGAAGCTGTTAAAGCAACGCATAAGAAAGGTCGAATCCTTTGCCTTTAAAGCTTTCTTTTGTAGTATATCTTTTAGTTGGACGCTTCTCTTCATTTTACACAATTTTTTTTCGGCCGGTAAAATAATTTTTCAACTCTGATCCGTAATAAAAAATGAACTGAACGTTCGCCAAAATTAACTAATTTTTCGACGTAAAATCCAGCTGTCGAAGCGAAATTTGCCTGTTGTCGAAACTAGATTTGACCAAATTTGACAAAAGAACGAAAAAACAGGGTTTTTGCATTTCCCCTATGAGATCACAATAATATAGGGTATACAGACTTAAAGCAAAAGGAAAATGGAGGAAACTGTACAAAATAACACAAGAAAGGTAGAATACTTCGGCTTTTAAAGTTAGTTTAGTGAATGTTAACAAAATAACATTAGCAACCGGTTTAGCATATAAATATCAAACTAAAAAGTGTTTACAGCTCAACTTCAATTCTTTATGTCCCCTTATTGCTATGACGGAACGTCAGTTAGTTAAAAACATTAAAATACACAAAAAAGACAAAGGGATAGACTACTGTTAATCAAGGGACATCAGAATCTCAGGGGAGGGGGACCATTTTTTTGGTGATAACAGAAGGATGTCAATAGGGGTAATTAAGAGACAAAAAAAACAACTAAATTTGGTGTGTTTTCAGGTACCTTTCGAAATCCATTTCTTAGTTTTCAGTTCAGGAGGGGGAGGGGAATTTCCAAAGTATCAGATCAGTTTAAAGGAAGTCGGACAATCTAGAATTATTAGTTATATTTTTTTTTTCTTCAAACGATGCATTAGCTAACACTTTTTATTGGAGGGCGGGAAGGGCTGGAGGCACCAGTATCTTTTGCTTATATGTTTTTTCCCTCCAAACACATTCCAAATAATGGGAGTTGCGGATAATTCTATCTCCAACTCTACATTCATCATAAGCCAGAGATATCTACAAATGAATAGTCTTTATTTTTGGTAAAAAAAAAAACAGAAAATGTAACTAAATCAAATATATTCTTAAGTTGCAAATGATCAAAACAAACAGAAAAAGGGTAAAAAAAACTCACAAAAACAGAATCAGAAATTGAAACAAAGTTTACGTCACAAATTAAAGATAATTTGATAGATAAAATCTCCCCATAACATATTTCATGATAATAAATTTAACCATAAAATTAAGCCTCGTTCAGCCTTCTGAAATATTTTTATAAATTTACTAGTGTAGTTTTTTTTTTATTTCAGAGAATTAGTAGCCTCCATAAATCAATATGTGCTCACACAGGAGCAACCTTTTGGACCATGGATTTGTTTCCAATACCCCAACTGTTACTAAGAAATTTCTCTTAGTACGCGGAAACTGAACAGTTAGCTAACATAATATACTATTAACACATTGAAGAAACGTGTTGGTATGGAGGGACAATTAAATATAGAACCTTCAAATGTAAACAAAGACATATAATAGAATGACAGAATTTTTTTTTTTTTTTTAGATGACGTAATTAGATGAAGTCAAACTTTCATAAGTTTTTTTAATTTCAAATAAAATTAATCTCTTATGAAGGGTTGTTTTTTTTATTATAAAACTAAAAACGAGGCATATATTAAAAGATACACTTATGATATGCTTGTACAAAGTAGCCATTTTTGAGGCTACATTCAAAGATACATATAGTCTCTCAAGTCCTAACCACAGACAATTAGAAATTTATAAGATTTAGAGGTTGAAACTATGTTTTAGGATAAAATTGCCAATACAATTTAGTGGCTCTCTACTTTGTTATAATATAAAAATTAAAAATGCGCTGTAAAAAACTTATCAGGGGTCAGATTTGAACCGAACTCCTCCCACAGAAGAAGTAGACAATTCACCACTCAGGTAAAATTGCCCACGAATAAAGCACATTTGACATAGCAATAGAACCTTTTATGTAATTTCTGATGTTGATAATAATAACAATATACTGTAGCAAATTAGAAATGCAATATATGCTATAAAAAATACGTCAGAGATGAGAATTGAACCGACGTCTTCCCACTGACAAGGCAGGCAATTCACCACCCAGGTACGATAACCCGCGAGCTAAACACATTTGACATAGTAATAGAACCTTTTATGTAAATTTTGCTATTGATAATAGTAATTATATACTGTAGCAAATTAGAAATACAATGTGCTATAAAAAATTCTTCAGAAGTGAGAGTTGATTTGACGTCTTCCCACTGATAAGGTAGGGAATTCACCACTCAGGTACTATAGCCCGCGAACTAAACACATTGGGCATAGCAATAGAACCTTTTATGTAGCTTTTGGTGCTGATAATAATAATAAAACACTTCAGCAAATTAGAATTGTAATATGTTTTAGAATTATGTTATATGTTTTTGTAATATGTTTAGAATATGTGCTTAGAATTAGAATTGTAAAGACAGGCAATTCACCACTCAGGTACGAAAGCCCGCGAACAAAACACATTTGACATAGAAATAGAACCTTTATGCAGCTTCTGTTTCTGAAAATAATAACATTATGTAACAAATTAGAAATGTTTAGATTAGAATAATCTAAACCACAAATATACTACAAAAAACTTGTCAAAGACAAGATTTGAACCAACGTTCTCGTCCTCCCACTGACGTGGTGGACAATTCCACCACCATAGTACGACAGTCTACAAACTAAACATATTTAACATCAAAATAAAAACTGATAGCATGAAATTTCGTTCATCAAAACCTTTTTGGTTAAATTGGTAGAAGAATTATTTTTCGTCTTTTCACCCCCATTCCCCAAAAAACATTACCCTCTCCTAAGCATCGGGCCCATTTGAGACAGTACGTATCAGTCGTATTCCACTGATGTTGGTAGCCATAAAAACTTAAACAAGATGCAAGATAAATTGGAAATAGGATTCAAGGGAAAGAAGTGATTAATTGGAAAAGTGGAAATGATAAATAGAAAAGTAGAAACAAGGGAAAAACAAAACAGCAAAATTGAGCAGCCCCGAGGCTAAATTCGTTATGAACGTAAAACCTTCAATGGAGACAGTTTAAAACGAAGATGGGTTTTATTTTAACGTTCAAATCATACTTCCAAAAAAATTGTTTTGGAGTTTGCTTATGCGTTACTAAGTGCTAAGAATATAATTAACTTATTAACGGTAAAAAAGTTAAAGTTAACGGTAGTATGGATTTAGTCAAATAGTTCGTACAAAGCCATTCACGCATCTGCCATTTTTTCATGACGTCAGATTTTTCATGACATCAGATTTTTTTGGATCTTTTACACCCTAAATTCTATTCAATTGGTTTATCACGCAAAAACAGACTAAGCAGAGTTGCTGCCCAAATTCTGGTTCTTATGTCCGATTGGAAGCAAAATTCTTGAATTTCTTTCTTTTATCAGGTGACGTATAATTTATGACATTCTTGAAATAAAATTCATAACATTCTTGACATTTCTTCATATCACGCGACATAAAATAAAAGTGATATTTAACTCCTTTCAGAATCTGGCCTAAGTGACTAAATAAATTCGTTGGATCGGTGCTTTTTCAAGGTATAACCAAGAACATATACTGTGAACTGTTCAAAAAATTAAAAAGGGCGTAGGAAACAAACATTCTCAAAAATATTTTTGGACATCATGCTTTCGATCGAAATCAATTCGATCTAACGGTACACAGTTAGCTAGGAACTTCCTAAAACAATGGACATGGGAAACAATCAGACATCCATGGCCATCGTTGGAGAACAGCCTTGGCCACCCCACTAATTAATGAAAAAAAAAAAAAAAAAAAAAAAAAAAAAAAAAAAAAAAAAAAAAAAAGGCCTTGGCCACCCCTTTAATTAGTCCTAAAAAAAAAAAAAATCCAAAAACCGGCCTTGGCCACCGCATTAATTAGTCCTAAAAAAAATTCCAAAAACCGGCCTTGGCCAACGCATTAATTAATCCTAAAAAAAAAGGGTAGAAATTGGACTCTTCAGTTCCACATTCAATAAAAAAGAATTTTTAATCTAACAGACAACCTCAATAATACTTGAACAGCTAGTGTTTCAGTCAAATCAAAGTTAAGTTAAATAACTAACGTCCAGGTTTTACGGCCAAGACCACTATTTCACAACTGTAAAAAATGCTTTTCAAAACTATTTACAGTTCACTCAGCTGTTTTAGAATTATTTACCGTTATTTTATCATTTTATTATTTTTCGCCATTCTACCATTAGTGCAAACCTACAGGAAGCCCTTTTGAAAACTGTTTACATATTACTCTACTGTTTCTGGTTTTACCAAAATCGCACTAAACTTCAAGGCACTCTCTCCTTCCTCAAGCCGGACTTCAACCATTGAAAATATCGTTAATACTTGAGTTGAATCTGTCGAATTGGGTCCATTGTCCCAAACTAGTGTTA
>JAQQPU010001399.1:69673-82692 GCA_029168905.1 Artemia sp. Kazakhstan ARC1039 | reverse complement strand
AAATAGAAGCAAAATTACTGGGAAATTTTCAATACTCTTTTCTTCAGAAGAGGAGCTTAAAATAGAAGCAAAATTACTCGAAAATTACTAGAGAATTTTCGGTACTCTTTTCTTCAGAAGACCTTAAAATAGAAGCAAAATTCCAATGAAACTTACAAAAACTAAGTCATTTGGTTTGCTGTAGAGATTTTACTAAATTTGGACATCTTGCATTGATTAGGAAAAAACTTTAAGATTTTCTACTTCTTCACGATGATCTCCTTCAATATTTGTGGAACAGTCAAACCTGTCGAATAACATATCAGTAAACTGGAAACCGCAAAGAAGATGCAACATTTAGACAAAAGTGGGTGGGTTGGTTGTTTGTTGTAAGAATTCTTTTCTTTTTATTCTGATCGATAGACCTGATTACAACTTTGGAAAAATGTTACTGTTTTTCACATCCTTGATAGATAAGGTAAATCTTATCAACGGAATTATATCGCCAAGCCTTTTTTTTTTTTTTTTCTCAGTAACTCTGTCTCTGTCTGTCTGTCGTATGACGTTCAGAACACATAAATCTATTTTACATGGGTGATGTTCGCTCCTGCATTCATGTTTGGGTAGACTTCAGTCGTTCAAACTAGAGGCAGTTTACTTTTCAAGTTCATTTAGGTCTCTCTCCCTCTCTTGTATCATTGCGGCTAAAATAATTCTATGAGGCAATAATGCTTTCAGAAATAATTTTTGGGAATTATGGAACCAAAATCTATTTTCAAGATTTATTTTCAAGAAAACGAGATAATTTCATTAAATATTGGGGGGACAATGTAAGTTTTTTCCATAGCATTATTCAAGATTTGCTTGTACTGCTGCTAGTAACCAGCAGTACCCCTATCATTCAAGGTTTAAGCCTTACAATCAAGCAACTGCACAAATAGCAGTTGTCCTAACCAAGGCTGGCAAGTTGAATCAGGTAATAACCGTAATTATCTGCAACAGCGTGAACTAGGTGTTTCATTAAGAATAACTTGGCAGTCTCGTGGTAGGTAGTATCCCGATAAACAGCGTCAGCACTAAGGTAGTTTGCAGATATTTCGTTCCAAAAATAAATTTGTGTTCTGTATCCTCCCTGTAACCTTTCTTTTATTATAATAAGCTAAAAACGGAGCCATCAAAACATAAATTTTATTACTTTTTATTTGACCTTCAACCCAGATACATTAGTAAAGCTTCAATTGTTCACGAGGCAAACTCAAACTAAATTCTAATTCGCACAATGATCAAAATATTTCAATCAGTTGCAAAACTATCTTACTGTTTTTCACAGGGTCACCAAAGAACATAGATAACTTATAACTTAATTAAGCACGCTAGACAAGTGTCAACTAATGTAATAACAATGCCATCTAGATTTTGACTTTTTTTAGCATAACAAAATAAGATAAAATTAATATAATTGGCAAAATAGTCTACTAACAAGCGTTTGATCTTAGTTTCTAAAAAAAAAATTATGAAGCTTGAAAAGAGCTAAGAAACGCCAGGCACTAGGTGGTGCTGGTTATTTTTTGTGGACGCTAGACAAGTGACAACAAAGATAACAACAATGCCATCTAGATTTTGGCTTTTTTGGCATAATAAAATAAGATAAAATTAATGTAATTGGCAAAATAGTTTAGTAATAATCGTTTGATATTAGTTTCTAAAAAAAAAGATGCAGCTTGAGAGAGAGCCAAGAAACGCCAGGCACTAGGTGGTGCTGGTCATTTTTTGTGGACACTAGACAAGTGTCAACAAAGATAACAACAATGCCATCTAGATTTTGGCTTTTTTTAGCATATTAAAATGAGATAAAATTAATGTAATTGGCAAAATAGTTTACTAATAAGCGTTTGATCTTAGTTTCTAAAAAACATTTATGAAGCTTGAAAAAGAGCCAAGAAACGCCAGGCGTGGACACTATTTTTTGTGGACACTATTGCCAGACTTAAAACTACTACAACATGTTTTTTGGCTATGTTTTATGGCCTGATCTCGACAGTTACCGAAAATTTATTTATTTACCTGAATTTCAGGAGTCTCTATCTTGAAATATACTTTTCTAGACTTGAAGTTCATAAAGAGAGTCTAAACTTTATATAAAGAATCCTACTATTAAAAGCACAATTAAAAACTGTTATCACATCAAAAACAGACGGATGCTAAGAACAGGGCTTATCCCTTACAACTGCTTAATGAGGGAGTCGTAAGATAAATCGGATGACGACGTCCCTTGCTTCTGTTTAGGATGACAGAATCCAATCCTTGGGGAAAAGTGTATTTTCCAAGCAGAAAAATTAGTAAAAAATAAAATGCACCTTTTTAACTTTAGAGTTGAAAACACAAGTTGCTTTACTGTTTGTCGACTGTTTCCACTTCAGTATCTTTAACCATAATTTGATCATTTTCTTCCAACTTTTCATTTTCTTGACCCCTCACTTCTTCTTTTTCAAATTCTTCTTCTGTTGTCAGATCAGGCAAGAATTCAGCCAGTATTGAAGTAATCCTTGTCCTATCCAATTTTTGACTCCTCTACAAAATAAGACACGCTTTGTTAAAAAAAAAAAAAAAAAATAAAAAAAAAAAAAAAAAAAAAAATTCAATTGCTAAAAATTGCTAAGAATCCGTCTTCTAAGGGTAGAAAATTTTAATTTTCTAATAACTTTTTTCTTTCCAGGAAGGGTTGGCTATCTCTTACCAATTACCTTTAGTCTTTAAAGTCATAGCTAAAGTAATAAAAAATGGAAGTTTTGGAAAAATGGAAAAAATGGAAGAGACAAAACGGAGTCAGAAGTTCTCATTCCTGACTTTAGAATGCAGCAACGAAGATTGCTGTCAAGCCTTGGATAATCTTACGCAATAAATGCATAAAACACTTTTGGGTCTATACTAATTTTCCAAATTCAACTTGGAATAAGCCATCTTTCATTAAGAAATAAAAGAATCATTTCCTTGAAAGTCAAACAGTTACCCTTAGAGGGTAGGATAATCAATATTTAGCTATAGTTAAAATAAGAATGACCATATAAATTATTATCTAACTAATATAATCGATGTATAATATAACTATGATTATATGTACATTTACAATTACAATTATAGAGTAAAACTAAGGAGTGTGTGTACGACTCACCCCCGTTCAACTCAACCCTCATTCAACTCAACTTCCGTGCAATTCCATCCTCATTTAACTCAATCCCATGCAACTCAGCTCCTATTCAATACAAACCCTTTTTGACTCAACACTTTCAAATTTGTCTATGAACAAGTTTAAAATGCCGCTGATTAGAAGCTTAAAATCTGTTTCTCGCTTTGCTTCCAGTTTTCAACTTATATTGCAATGCCCTAAACTTAAAGTCAGATGTGATGTTTTAACAATGTTACAAGGCTTCAAGTGAAATCAGGCTTTTTAAGGTCTTGGCGGTAAATTTGCCGAAGTTTCAGTTAATTTGCAAGCTTCGCTAGCATTCGATTTACCATCAACAATCTTTCCAAATGCAATAATCTCCACCGCTTAATTGCCTCCCAGCTCCGCTAATGTGGCCCTAGGTTATATGCAAACCGGTGCTTTTTTTTTCTTTTTTTTTTGATTTTTTTTTAATTGGTATTATTTGGGATTATGAACCAACTGTTCATGAGATATAAAATACAAAAAAAATAAATATAGACAAACAAACCCATCAAGATGTTGTATATAGCCTAGGACCATCTATATCCAGGCAGTAGGGGGACAGGGGCTGAGATGCAATTGTAACGATAGCAATTAGAGCTAAGCAGTTTGTTCTCTGCACAGCTAAAAATAAAGTTTTGTGTCAAGAGAAGATTAGTTTTAGTTGTTTAATTAGGAAACAAAAGAATCTGTTAAGATACTACCCTAAATTATTGTCTGAATAAGGTAATGATTCAAAAGTAAAATAAAGTTTAAATCTAATTGTGAGAACGACGATATACTAATTAAATTTTTGTAGCAAATTACAATACAAAATTAGTTGAAACAAAATAAACACACAATGTGTTTCAATACAAATAGTAAAATAAAAACTATGAATACAAATATATATTATCCTTTCTGCTAGTAAAAAATTTAAAGTGCAAATGTGAGACATTCTTAAGATTCCAATCCGAACACAGATAACTTTGGAAAATTTCCTCACTGAGATTCACGTCTCTCATAAATTTTAGCATGTCTACCCAAAAATATTTTTGAGCAAAATTTACATCTTCTGGCCTGACAAGTCCTTAAACAAATTATTCTTAACTTTCCTTCTCTGGG
The DNA here is from genome assembly GCA_029168905.1 of Artemia sp. Kazakhstan ARC1039. Lineage (NCBI taxonomy): Eukaryota > Metazoa > Arthropoda > Branchiopoda > Anostraca > Artemiidae > Artemia > Artemia sp. Kazakhstan ARC1039. The sequence continues at coordinate 78,401 of JAQQPU010001399.1, read as the reverse complement.
TAGATGGAGCTACGTTTCTGAACAAAAATCGAACCAATTGTATTGTACAAGATTTCACCCGTTTCGTGTAACAAGTTTATGCGTGAAGACGGTTTGTCACCACATAATTATTTATATAACTTTATGATATTTTATTTATTTATATAATAATTATTTAATATTCGCATAACTTTATTTATATAAATCAACGTGATTATATTTATATAACATAAATATTAACTGAGCAGTTGAAAATGTGTTAGTTTTTTAAATTTGTAAGAACCCTAAATATATTCTTAACATTTTTTTAATGCATATTAGCATTTTTTTTTTTTTTTTTTTTTTTTTGGTAACTGACATTAACTTCAAACAGACATTAGTGCGACTACCTTAGGTTCAGAGAAGATTGCAATAGGCCACATTTTTCAACTTCATCAATGAGCAATTTCACTGGCGGTTACGCTCGTCTAGTTGTTTTTTTTTTTTTTTTTTTTTTTTTTTTTTTTTTTTTTTTTTTTTTTTATTTTTTTTTTTTTTTTTTTTTTTTTTTTTTTTTTTTTTTTTTTTTTTTACTTAATCCACTAACCTTTTAATTTAACTTTCAACCTCATCATCCATGACCGTTGCTGGTAATGAGAAAAATTGCGTAGTTGCCCAACAAACGCGTTTTTTCAACTCCGTTAACTGCTTGACAAAAAAATTAAAATTTTTATAGCGATTATAATCGTAACAAGCGAATATCGCTTCTGTCCAGGGCCGTATCCAGAAGAGGAGTATCCGTTTTGAACCCTCCCTTCTCGAAATTTTTTTTCAACATGTAAAAAAGTAACAAAAATTCGTATAAACAATTTTTGTTGCGTTCTGTACACTGTTTTCTGTACCCCTCCTTTCCCCCCTCAGAGAAAAAATCCTGGATGTAGCATGGCTCCTGTCTGAAGCTCTTTTTAAAACTGGGGCTAGTGTTCAAAAATGGGCTGGCATCAACTGGAATACCACTCACCGCATATATTATTCGATTTAGATTTGATAATATACAGAATAATCCTAGTTAACACATTTTGTAGGGGGAGAACCTTTATCTTCACTTCTTTCACTGTTGTGCAATTTTTTTAACAAAATTCTGAAAAACAAACATGGATTCGACTGCATTTGTCGGTTAGCCATCTAATTATTTCTCACAAAAGCAAATCAATAGACAAATAGTGATAAATTACGTTGTTAGGTTTGGTCAGATTAGATGGCGTTTGGGCGATTGTTTATAAACGATTTTCAAGATTTAGACAATAGACACAAATATTTAGAAACGTGATAGAAAAACTGGAAATACAAGGAAAGAAGTGAAGGTAAAGGTTCTCCCCCTGCAAAATATGTTAACTACAATTATTCTGCATATTATGAAGACAGAATTGTTTTCTTAAGATCTTTCCTTATGTACTGCTGGAACCCTATGCTTATACCCTAAATATAAATAACATGCATACTTGGCTCTGAATTTCCATGATAGTCATGCCAGAATACTTCGAAACTTCCTGCGCAGGGTAGAGCAGCCCAACAGCAGTTTCTAAGAAACCAATAACATTATTTCTAAACTCGACACACATCAATTGGAAAAACTCTTTCGCTTCTGGACTTGCGTTGGTAACTTTTCTCCTGTGAAACACCTGCAGTTGGTCTGCAGCAAACTCGAGCGCCTCGGACAAAATATTGAGTATATTGTTATATATGGCCAGAGGTGGAGAAATTCTGATGTCATTAAAGGCTGGAACAAATGCATTACAGAGTTCTGCCAAAGGGGCGTAAGCAACCAGGGAAGAAGATGGTGACAGCGACTCGGCAGACTGAAAAAATTACTCTGGGTGAAATCAAAGTATATGAACATTTTTGTAACAGAAATTAAAAAAAAAATACTGATTAGACAGTAGCAATAATTTTGTAGATAAAATTTGGGGGCCATAAAATATCAGATATTCTCTCCTTAAAACAAAATAAGTTAAGTAGAGTTCTGCCTTTTCCAAATTATATAAATCCTGGCTTCCATCCCCCTCCAATCCCATGAAATCTTGGCTAAATTCATTACTTATTTGACGCTGTAAGTTTTTTTATTTCTCATCCGCCTATGATGCCTTGGAATCTGAAGTCAGGAGCATTTAAAAAACATGTGCGCAACGGTTACATATATGAGAATAGAAATTATCAGAAAATTCCTTTTTTTTTATGAATCATTACCTCATTTCCAAAATAATATTCAAATCATTATTCAAATAATAATTTAGAGTAGTATCTTAATAGACTCTTTTGTCTATTATACTAAAACTAATCTTCCCTTGACACAAAACTTTTTTTTCAGTTGTGCAGGGAACTAAGTGCTTAGCTCTCAGGCGATTTTGGCTAATAATCTCCTCTCAACCGAACTAAACACAAATAGACACATAAAAGAATAGACACTATCAGGGTGTTCTCTTTGTTTCGTCGTTCAATGCTGTTTCTGAACACAAAAATTACCATCGTACAATTGCATCTCAGCCCTGTCCTCCTAATGCCTGGATATAAATAGTCCTAGGCTATATACAGCATCTTGAGGGACGTGTTTGTCTGTATTGATTTTTTTGTGTTTATATCTCATGAACAGTTGGTTCATAATCCCAAACAATATCAATTAAAAAGAAGAAATTAAAAACAAGAGCGTTTTGCATATAAGTTAGGGCTACATTCATCCATTAGCGGAGCTGGGACGCAATCACGCAGCAGAGATTATTGTATTTAAAAAGACCGTTCATGGTAAATCAAATGCTAGCAAAGCTAGAAAATTAATTGAAACTTCGACAAATTTACGGCCCAAACCTTAAGAAGCCTGATTTCACTTGAAACTTAAACCTTGTAAAATTGTAAAAACATTAGATCTAACCTTAAGTTTGGGAAATCGCAATATAAGTTGAAAACTGCAAACAAAGCGAGAAACAGATTTTAAGCTTCTAATCAGCGCCAGTTCAAAACTATTCATAGGCAAATTTGAAGAATTGTTGGGTCAAAAAGGAATTGGATTGAATAGGGGTTTAGTTTAATGAGTTTTGAGTTAAAAGGGGATTGAGATGAATAGGTTGAGTTGCACACACACCCCTTAATTTTACCCTATAATTGTAAGTGTACACTTAATCGTATTTACATTATATATCGATTATATCAGTTAGATAATGATTTATATGGTCATTCTTATTTTAACTATAGCTAAATATAGATTACCCTACCCTCTAAGGGTAACTGTTTGACTTTCAAGGAAATGGTTCTTTTATCTTTTTATGAAAGATGGCTTTTCCTAAGTCGAGTTTGAAAAATTAATATATACCCAAAAGTGTTTTTATACGTTTATTGCGGAAGATTATCCAAGGCTTGACAGAATCTTAGTTGCTGCAATTTAAAGTCCTCAATCAGAACTTCTGAGTCCGTTTCGTCTCTTAAAAAGCTTTCCAGTTTTTATTACTCTAGCCAAGACTTTGAAGACTAAAGCGGATTGGTAAGAGATAGTAAGTCCTTTCTGGAAAGGAAAAGTTATTAGAAAATTAAAATGTTCCTTACAGGAGGGACGTTGAAATTAGGATTTTTAATAATTGAAAAAATTTAAACCGTTACAATAGGATCCGAAATATTTTTTTTTCTTTTGTTAACAAAGCATGTTTTATTTTGAAGACGAGTCATAAATTAGATAGGACAAGGACCACTTCAATACTGGGTGAGTTCTTGCCTGAGCTGACAACCGAAGAAGAATTTGAAAAAGAAGAAGAGAGGAGTCAAGAAAAAGGAAAAGTCGGAAGAAAATGATGAAACGATGGTTGAAGATACTGAAGCGGAAACAATCGACAAAGAATAAATCAACTTGATTTTTCCATTTTCTACACTATCCCCGCTTTGAAAACAAATTTTTCCAAAAGGATCAGTGCCTTTTGGGTTCTGTAATCCTAAAAAGAAGTGAGGGGTGTCATCATCTGATTCATTTACCTTTAAAATCCTTCATTACACAATTTTACGTGATAGGATATGTTATATATAAATAGTTAAGAGCATAAAATTATTCTTCCACTTCCAAAATCTAGCAAAATACTAATTGTGCTTTTCTCAAAGCCTTGCCCTACAAAAAAAATCCTTTTGCAATAAAATTCCTTGAAATCATCACTAAAAGAAACTTCTTTGGTATTTAGAAACTTATTGGTATTTAGAAACTTTCGTATTTAGAAACTTTTTGGTATTTAGAAACTTATTGCCAGATATTTCCTAGCTTAAGAGATGAAGTATATGTTCCCTTGAGCTTAAAAGAGTCACAGAAGTTCCCAGGGTAAAAAAAAAAACCTCCAGGGACAGTAATATATTTTTTTCTAGCAATATATTTTTAGTAATATATTATTTAGCTCTTTATTTATTTAGTTTAAACGTAATTTAATTAAATTTCAATTAGTTATTTAAATCTTTAGTAATATATTTTTACAATCTTTCAAAGGTGTCGGAGATTATCAACGACTTAAATATTGAGATGGCAAATATTTTAATAAATTTTACTAAAAAAAGAAACAGCATTGACTCCTTCTACGAATCAAGAAGCGAAAAACCGTTATACTTTTCAGAATCTGACATAGGGGATAAACTAAGTAGGGAATAAATACTCATGAAAATAAGGATCAATAATACTAAATAAACCTTAATCTTATTACACTGTAAAAATTAAACAAAGGAAAAAAGAAGAAAAAAGGCACAGTACAGTTATTGCTAAAAATATATACACTTTACAAGGTAATTATAATAAACCTCTGTCTTCATTATGGGTAAGTGTATTTCGCGAATCTCAGCCAAATGAAAGCAGCATTTTGTTCACTGGGTTTGACTTTTCCTAAAAAAAAGCCACTTCAAATGCACCTGATTTGCCTTTTGGGCCTTAAAAAGTACCAATCGAAACTAAGGCTGCCAGAAAGAGTAAAAAAGCACGGGCAACTTCACTTGAGAAAGCCATAATGGAGACTTGGCTTGAGATACAGTCACGGCAATATTTGCAATCTAATAAGGAGCGAACAAATGCTCATTGTGGCAAAACATTGTGGCAATGCGTTTTTTCGTCTCGTGAGAAAAATAACCCAGTTGATACTTAGAAATGATAACTATCAATAAAATCCCTCTGTCCATGCATAAGAAATTCTAAAACAAAATGTTACACAGTAATTCGATTAGAAAAATATTGCTGATCGAAAATTTGATAGAAAGGTCAAACATTTGCTCAAAATTTAAATTACATTATAACATTTTTGTTTTTAAGCCTGCTTCAAAAACTTTCCAAACCTGACTACAATTGAACAACAATCAAAACATAAAGGGAATATTTTTTCAAAGAAGAGTAACGAGTCATATCAAAATCTAAACCCAAATCATTATGAATGAATAAGCGAAACCCAAAAGGAAGAGAAACTGAAATGAACAATCACAATCTAACATAACGATAACAAATACTACTATTGGTGGGTAAATGGATCCTGAAGCGAACAGAAATTATCACAAATAAGAGTATGGCTACCGCTGTCCTAAACCCACTAAAAGCCAGAGCGTAATTTTGGCTTAACTGAAAACGATGGATGTCAGGTTTTTTCTAAAACTTCAGGGATCCTTCCCTGGGTCAAGAGGCCCATGGAAAAATCCATAGGCAAAGAAAAATTTAGGTTGTTGGCAAGGACCCCCCAAAAACTAAAATCCAATTTTTTTTTTTTTTTTTTTTTTTATTGAGCTGAAATTTCTATTTTGAAATTTTTGGGTCTAGGGTGCTGCAACTCTCCTTAAAAATGGGCCCTAGAAGAGCCATTTTTTTCTTAATGGCTTGGAAGTTAAGACCTTAAGTCCCTGACCAGTTGATCTTATTGTACAATTGCAATTTACTTTTGGGAAAGGCCCACTCATATTGTGGGGAAAAAAGGCTAAAAAACTCATATTGACTGCCACAAACTCTTATTGGCCTATAAGCAAAAATGGTAATGACAATTTATCACAGAAAGTAAATGCTGATCAAAATAAACAAGTATAGTCTCTATCATTCTTGTTGGAAGCAAAACACTAAATTTAAATGAGAAATTAAAAAACCGACAGAAATTAAGCAAACACAGGTCATAAACGGTCTTACTCCGATTCTTAATGTTCAAGAGGTGGCTTGCTCTTTACTGAAAACTGACACCAAAAAGATGATAAATTGGATAGTTACGAATTTTCGTAGAAAAAAAACGAAGTGTTTTTATGTCTTCAACGAGATAATCTGCAGTTTTAGGACAATCAATGACTTGAATGTTGCGAATGGGGTTTAAGAGGGGCGACAGATCCTTTCCATTTGGGGTGCTCGCTCAAAGTTTAATCATATGTTTTAAAGTGCTCTTAGCTTCCATTTGAAAAAAAAGTTGAAATTGGACCAGACTTTGTTATGTATAAACAATTGTGACCATACACAAATAGGATAAAACTACCCATCAGACGTGCCCTATCTTTCCCAAAAGATGATCATTTTTTAGGATGACGAATTGCCAAATATTGTTCTTTCGGGCCATGTATCTGGGGCCAATCGAAAACAGGTCGTCGTGAATGTGTTGGGAAGAATGACAAATAAGTTTTATTATAAACTTTACTAATTTAGTAGTAATAGATAAAAATAATAGAAAAGACAACAGAAATGGCTTGATAACATAGGAAAAGGTATCCTTGGTATATATATTTAATATCTATTTTTAATATCTAATATCTAAGATATTAACTATATTTAATATCTAAGTAAATGCGAAGGTATGAAACATTTTCTACGTAAAAAAAAATCTTGCAAAAAATTGTATGTAGAAAAAAAACCATTCAAACGATTAGAAGCAGAATACTTCGCCGCACTGGACGTCAAAACGTTCAAGTCAGAATTTTCAGTAGTTGACTTTCTACAAAAGTAGGGTCTTGCTATTTTTATGTTGAATAAGTCTATCTCTACCGGGTACTTTCTTGCTTGTTTGAATTTTTTTATTGGGACCATTAAGAAAAAACTAAATAAAAGAAACGGAAAGACCGGTGAAAGCATAGCGGGTGTTGAGATGCTTCCATTACCATCCTCATATCCCAGTTTTCCAATTTTCATGTAAATATATTTTTAATTTTGAAAATTCTCTCAGTGAATTTAATAAACTATTTTTTATAGTTTACTTTCGTTCCTTCTTGACATTTTTTTCATATTTGTGAACTTAAAAGAAAACACAATTCATAAATACCTGTGGCATTGTAGCGGGTGTCGAAACACTTCGAACAGCATCTTGAATATCCCAGTTTTCCAAATTCTCTTTAAAGACATTTTTAGCTTTTGAAATCTTCTCAGCGAATTTATCAAAGAATATGGTCAAGAAGACAGAAACTAACTGATCCCGAAAATCTGCACCTTTTCTTCCGAAACTCATTCCAAAATGCATACACTGGTACACTATAGTATCTAAAGATTCTGAGGGGATACTCGGCAAGATTTCCTTTAGCTTACCAATGAAAATCCGAATCTGAAATTTTTTTTCTATTACTTACTTTGTTAAACCCAAAATACACTAAAGTAAATCAAGAAATAACCATTAATACATCATTAGAGCACAAGAATAAAGCAATCATATTTAGAATAAATAGTAAAAATACAACAAACACAAGAAGTGAAATACAAAAAAAAAATAGAAAGATTATTTCAAAGAAACCAAAACAAATTTCAATAAAAAGAAGAATTACAAAACCATAGTGAGCACGGCAAATATACGGATTAAATTTTGCTTCATCAGTAACAAATTATGTCCACAGATTTGTTCTAAGTGAGATAGACGTACACTTATTATATCACCCACAGTTAAACGAAAAATTGCAGCCATGCGGCGAGGAAGCCTGTAATCAATAACGGAACATTCAATACATCAAATAATAGGAAACACTTAACTTTACTAGGAAAAAACATACAGAGTAAGAAACCAAAAAGCAGTGTTGTCATTTCCAAAAAGTGACACGGGTGGGGAAAAACGTATGTTAAAAAAAATCGAGTTTTCAATGACGATACCAAAATATCAAAAAATGATTTTTTCGGAATCTATGCGAGGATAAAAAATCTAGTGGGGAAATGTCCTCCTTCATCTAATTGGCGACACTGCTACAAAGCTATAATGAAAAAATGGTAAAAGCAGGAAGGAGGGATGACAGAATGCTACAAGAGCAGAACAGACAATAGATAGTTGATAAGGTAGGAAAAAAGAACACAATTGTAGTTTGTCAATTGGTGATTTAGGTTGGCTATGACCTTCAAAAAGAAGATACTGAAAAAAAAACTAAAACTTAACATAAAAAGATAGATAATTTTGCTGAAAATGCTACTTATCACGCTTCTCTGATGAGATAAAATCTCCTGAAAATATTTCTCCTCAAATATTTGATTTTACGTCCAGTGCTCTTATCGTCACCAAAAACCACCGGCTAAAACGAATAGCCAATAGGTAAGAGAAAATTTGTCGAAGAGGCAATTGACATAAACATCTGAAATCCTCTTGCAATAAAATTAATGTCCCAGTTTCCGTACCAGGGAGTTAATAACAAAGCAAGCATGCTTAGCTAACTTGAATTCCCATTGCAGGCATTTTGGGCTCTGTACAATAGGAAACATTAAATAGTGAAAGTTGTGTTCCGATACATAGCTGAATTTCTTGCTTAACAAACCCTTACATATTCTCTCTATAAAATTTCT
>JAQQPU010001399.1:44329-56393 GCA_029168905.1 Artemia sp. Kazakhstan ARC1039 | reverse complement strand
AAGTTCAATGGAAAATTTTAATTGGCTCAATTAAAATCATAATTAAAATCTCTGATTGTTAATGCCCTAGCGAGTGACTACTGACAACTTGTTGAGTTTTGTAAGAAATAAACTGTTGGATTGAAGATGATTGGTCACTAAATGCCTATTCACAATGAGATATAACCAAGAACAAGAATAATTCGAGTCAATCATATTTTTTAGACAATTGTTTGATTGACTGAAAAGTTCAATGGAAAATTCTAATTGGCTCAATTAAAATCATAATTAAAATCTCTGATTGTTAATGCCCTGGCGAGTGACTACTGACAACTTGTTGAGTTTTGTAACAAATAAACTGTTGGCTTGAAGATGATTGGTCACTAAATGCCTATTCACAATGAGATATAATCAAGAATGAGACTAATTCGAGTCAATCATGTTTTTTATACAATTTTTGATTGGCTGAAAAGTTCAATGGAAAATTCTAATTTGCTCAAATTAACATTGGTTATATTTGTGAATGGGCATTAGTGAAAAAAATAATAACACGAACTGTGCCCTTAATTACTACTTACAGCACCGGACTTTCAAACACCCTTTCAATGCATACACAAAATCGTCTCCTCTCCGAGTTTTTAAAGTTTACTTTAAATAACCTTACAAACTACCACACTGATATATAGTAAAATACTTTTCATACGAATATAACCGTCAATATCCTAAGGGGTAAAAACAAACCCTACATTCAAATTTCTTTAATTCCTGTCACAACAAAGCATTACTAACAACAACAAAAAAGCTCAGATATGAAATTAGACCCTGAACATAGACTATGACAATTTAAAGAGAAGGGGCCTGTCTTTTAGCTGACTATTTTGATGAGTATCTTGCAAAAAATGGAACACAAACAATTATTAGCTGACGTTTCATTATTATTAGTTGACTTTTTGTAATTGACGTTTCATTTCCAAGGTCAATACCCTCTCTTAGAAACAAATTAGAATAGGATTTAAATCAGAAAGATAGTTTAAAGCAAAGGCAAACAATACTTAAGTTGGAAAGTAATGAAGGATCTGGATGGAAAGGGGTCTACACTAATAATGCGTTATCCCTCGCGGTCAAATACTATGGTGATTAAACACATACTCTGCCTCTCATTTAAAACTAAGATAAAGAAGAAAATGAAAAATAAAGTAACAGAAACAAGAAACATATCCATCTACATAATTCACAATACAATCTCGAATATATTTCCTACCCCTCCCCCAACCTAAAAAGGAGAAAAAAGTGAAAAAAAACACTACCAAATTGCGAAAAAAATCGTGCGGCAAAAACATAAAACATATCTGCATCCGAATGAGAAGGAAAACAGTCCATTTTTCCATAGAATGGTTTCAGCCTTGTGGCCACCAGGACCACCACTAAAACATATTAGAACGGCCGCCCACATTTAGGAACACGGAATGTAGAAAATCATTTGACCTTTGTAGGAAATCACAACAATCAAATCGGAATTACTTCCGGCTCAGAAACAGGAAACTACCTTAAACTCAGCATAGTAGGGGGGGGGGGGAGGGGCTTATTTTTTTCCGAATACTAGAAAGGATAAAAATCTACTGTTTTCTGTTAGGATTTAGCTGTAGAGCTTGTAAGACTTGTGTGTCAGTACCTCATTAACGAGTACAGCCTGAGCAAAATTATGGAAAATGATTAGCATTCTCAAGAAAAAGAAAAATAAGAAAAAAAAATCAACTCTACCAAATATTGCTTGGCAAAATTCTAAAACTATTGACGCTTTTTTAATTTCACTCTGCAACGTTAAAGTACCTGATATCAACGGCTAATAGTACCACCAATGCTTGTACTGCCTTTGTCAAATGTATTTCATCTTTTTATTTCGGCCAGCTAATTATTACTTTGTCCACAACGGTAAAAGTTTAACTATTTTTGCGCCCATGTTAAAAAAACAAAGATCCACTTCTCTACACTTTCTTATTTTCTTCTCACCTATTCCTAATAAGAATATAAACAAATGAAAAGAACATATACAAGGGGAGGTAGGTTTTGCTCCGTTTCTCCTCCTCGATTTCCTCGTAATTAAATATAATTTCTTTCTGTTCTTTTTATATCTTTTTGTTCTTAAACTAAACTTACGACTTAAAGTGCTTAAATAAAAATGGTTAAATCCTCTGCATTGAGATAATTTCTAAAGCTCTTAAAAAATTTTTAGGAACAAGTTATGACAAGTATTGCTAATTCACGTTCCGGGCCACTTCTAAACACCCCAGGGTCTGCTCTTGGCCTACCAGCTGTTTCTTCAATAAAGCTAGCGGAGGATCTACTTACTCTGTAAGAAAGCCACTGTGGAAGAATTGCAGTTTCATTGACACAATTTCCATGGGTTCCTTCAATTAGAAGGAGGGGGTCGTCCAGATTAAAGAGTGCTCTGTACTGGTTCACGATATCAAAAAGATTTTGCCTTGTTAATTGAATGATCTGCAGCACCAACTGGTAGTCTTCAAAAAAAGGTGGACTATATTAAAATAAATGCAAAATTTACAAACAAAGCTTCCTTAATCTTTTAAAGTAGAGTTGAGTAAAAGAAACTTCCCAGATTTTCAGGATTTGATATTTGACTGTTTTTTTTTTAAGTTTCCTTTATCTGGATCAACTTTTTTTTTTAAATATTAAAAAAGACTTTGTTATGAAAGTAATTGTTTACCTTATAATGAACAAGAATAACATTCAGTGAATCATCGTACCCTAAACAAAAGAGAGTAACTCATGCGGTTTTTCGTAAATGACCAGAAAATTAGAAACATTTTTCTGTTGGGTAGGCATCCACTGTTTGCACTTGTGAAGGTATGTTTACTTTATAGTGAGTAGTTGAAACCGACCTTGATTGGGACAGAAATTACTTCCCAACTCATATCTGAAATATTACTTAACGTTGTTCTGGGTATATCAAAATACCCAGCTAACTTCATTACTCCTTTTTACATATTTATTATTTAAAGTTAGGATTCCATGAAGAAGAAGATTATTCAGAAGATCGATATATCAGCTAAACCTCCTGCATGAATCACAGCTTGGAAACTTATGTTCTGCAATTTCAAGTTCAGTTTCATAAATAAGTACCAAAGGATGCTAAATTACAAATAATAAACTAAAAATCGCTTATGTTCAGCAATTCTAAGTCTAGTCTCCTAAATACGTAACAAAGAATAAGCCTTAAAGCTTTAAATCATCCTTACATCTTATGTATCATTAGCCTTAAATCACCTTACCCTAAAGCACCTAGAAATTAATTTCAGCGTTCCGTTGCTCCAAGTGTTCTGTGTGACCTATCTTATGTATCCCCCCCCCCTGCTTATCAAACCTCATTTTTTATAGTCATAGATAATTAAAGAAAAACAGGCATATTCCGAAGCTTCTATGACTTTTATTAATAAATTTTAGTTTTTAATCGTTTCCATCATGCAAAAACAATTGTTTACGTTTTTTATTTGTTTAACCTATTACCGAAAAAAAACATAGTTGCATACAGATTTACCCCTTTAGAAAAGGGTCAGACTGGTTTCCTTTGAGAGGGAGGTTAAAAATGGAAAAGGTACATTTTTAAAGGCCACTATTATTCAGTTTTTATGGAGTCTTCAGAACAATCTCCAACGGCAAGGATACCCCCCCCCCCCACACCTCCTTTGTGCAAGTATGGAAATACTGTATGACTTTATGGCAAGTGAGGAGGTTTTATGCGTCAGAAAAGACGAAAAAACAGATCTAGACTAGAAAAAAAGATTTAAAAACAAAGATGTAGGCCAAAGACATTCGCGACGTTGGCTTTACGCTAACGTTGACTGTTTTCCTTTGAGGGGGAGGTCAAAAATGGAAAAGCCACATCAAAGGCCACTATTATTCACTTTTCAGAGAGAGTCTTCAGAACAATCTCCAACGGCAAGGATGCCCCTCTCCCCCTCCTTTGCGTAAGTATGGAAATACTGCATGATTTTATGACGAGTGAGGAGACTTTATGCGTCAGAAAAGACGAACAAACAGATTGAGACTAGAAAAAGACTTAAAAACAAAGATGTAGGCCAATGACACTCGCAACGTTGGCTTTACGCCAGCGTTGACTGTTTTCCATAGAGGAGGAGGTAAAAGATGGAAAGCCCACTTTTTTAAAGGCCACTGTTATTCACTTTTCACGGAGAGTCTTCAGAACAATCTCCAACGGCAAGGATGCCCCCCCTCCTTTGTGTAAGTATGGAAATACTGCATGACTTTGGGACAAGTGAGGAGGCTTTATGCGTCATAAATGATGAAAAAACAGATCGAGACTAGAAAAAAAGACTTAAAAACAAAGATGTAGGCAAACAACACTCGGGACGTTAGCTTTACATCGCCTACACTTTTGACTATCCATCAAGGAAATGATATCACCAGAAATGTTCTATTTAAAACTGGATAGAATTACCGCTATGACAGCTATATTCCGGACTATTATTTTTTATACCGGTTGCGTTATCTGAGCTGCTAAATATTTAATTTACAAAACGTAAATAAAGAATACAGAAAAGAATACTAAAACATTGTTTCTTGGAAACAGAACGTTTAGAGCGCCAACGTTGTCGGTTGAGTATAGGAAGGGGGATCCATGCCATAAAACTAAAATATTTGAGATTGTTTTACTTCGGAAGATAGCGGCAACTCATTGTTAGAAATACTAGCGATAATTCATCACAGCATCAAGCCACTTGAGTCCAACAAAGCTCTGCACCCCCCTCCTTCCCCAGTCAATTCAAAACTTGACTCTTTACTCACGCTCATAAAGTTCTAATATTCTTTTAAATTCTTGCTTATGATATCTTCAAATTCTATTCAAGGATGTCCTGCTAAAAAATACATGATTTGTTTCAAATCAGAAACGAACTATTGAAATTAAATTAGTCTGATTGAGCATTTAAGACGTTTTTTCGGCCTAATAAGACTAGCATTTTTGAAAAATTTGCAAGATAATCAATGAGACTAATTATTAATATGGGTTTATACATAACAATTGATTGTAAAATGAATGCGTGGTCAGGTTTCAAATAACTTGATTTTGCTCTCATTATTCGCGACTAGCTAGTACAATTTTCACTCGCCTGTCTTGTAAGCCAGCTTAGTTTTATCTTGTTTTCTCAAAACTTCACTTCTTCGCCGCCTAGACACGTCTTGTAGCGAAAAAAAAATTATAACTGAGTGTGTTTTGACTTAAGGTCGATTCACAGTGAAATCTTACTGATAGCAATAATTAGGCAGCGCTAACTTGAGCCAATCATAGGATGTTCTCATTGGCTGAAAAATCCTTTGAAAAATTCAGATTGGCCTAAATTAGACATAAATAAATCTCAGTTTTAGTAAGATCTTGTTGTGAATGGGGTATTAACAAGCTCGTCTATGTTTCTATCTATAATGTGCTTTCAATTGGTATTTTTTCATATGGTAATTTCAAAGGTTGTAGCATCCAACTTTGAACATTTATACATTGACACTCAAGTAAAGTGTTAAACACGCAAAAGTGTTAAACACTCAAGCATATTACCTTTTTAAGTTAATATTTAAGCTATTATGAATCATATAAGAAAAGAAATCACTGTAAAAACCGATTTGCTGGTTTGAAATTTCATCAATGATATTTTATTTATAAATCATATAAAAAGATCGCAAAATATAGAATTGGATTTTCTTTCATTCAACGAGCTAGTTCTTTTTATTTCTGTCTTTCTCCTTTGAGCTTCCATTTAGTACTCTCGATTGTGAGTGCTATAAGTTTATTTTCTCTCTTATTGGCTCCCTTACATAGTTCCGTTCTTTATTAGGATACGAAATAGAACAAATCCTAACAGAAAAAGTTCCATTGGCTTCTATTTAGACAAGAATAAAAGATTCTCCAATTTGGGGATTATAGAGGAAAACCAACACTCGCTAAAAATAAAGTACATTGTTAATTATATTTCTTTCTGAAAGCTGTGCTGATGAGTCTGAATGGATTGATAATGACATGGAGATGCCAAATCGACAATTTGGGAACCATCTCGCAGATTTTCGGTTTCATCGAAGTCGCGAACGTGGTAAATCATTTGAAAATCAGAGAGGATTCTTTATTTTTTTTAATAGTTTTTAGCGTTATGGATTAAAGAACACTTCGGCAAACAAACCGGCAACTCCGTACTGAAGGCGTTAATTTCTTTCTTTTTTAAGCGTTTTATTAGGTCTGGAATTTTTTTAGCCCCATCTATTATAGCCACAAAAACCAATCATAATGGTAATTATTAAGAAATAAAAAGAAGCGGAAGTCAAAGCATTTGTCTACCATTTTAACCAACACGTGTCTCAACCAACGGTCCCAATAGCACAATGATGATATAAAAATAAAAATTTGAAAGAAAATACATTAAAATAAATATCAATAATAATAAAAAAGATAAAGGGATGGTGAAGCCCCCCCCCCCTTATCTCCAATAGAGACAAAATACGAAACAGCAGAATCCAATAAAAAATTAAAAACTAAAAAAATTATCTTATATAGTTACACACAATGATTGAGCGGTGTTTTCATTTCGTAGGAGACACCTTAATTTTCTTTATTTGTTTCCAAGATTTGCAATTAGTTTATTTAATATTAATTGCACATTTCAAGTTAAGAAATAATATGATCCAAGGATTCCCAAAATTACCAAGGTCTCTCTGTGCCCATTTATTATTTATATAGGGCAAAGATTAATACCAAAATCACGATACAAACAGTTGTCAACAAAAATCAAAACATTATTTAGCTAATTTGAAGAAGTCTATTATACACTTGAGAATATTTTCCATATTCAAGCATCAATACCAACAAATTATAGATGATTTTTCAACCAGATCGTTATTGCATTAAAATCCAGGCCAGCAATAAATCTTTCTTTTAAACATTTCTTTATCTAACTATATTTCTCTTTCTCTATCTATATTTGTTTCAGGACTTCGTCAACTTAGCCACTGAGCAGTTCAGTTGTTTGGTATTTTTCAAAATATCATCTCCTTCATCGTTGACAAAATATTGTCATCATTCTCTATATTTAAAGCGCACAAGTTAACATCCACAAATTTAAGATAATTTTTCAACTAGATCATCATTGCATTAAATCAAAAGAAGCGATAAATCTTCATTTGAAGGTTTCTCAGTCATTTGCTGTTACGGTTAAGTTAAGATGGCCACTGAACAGTTCAGAAGTTAGGTATTCCTTAAATTATCGCCAGCCTCATCGTTTTGACACACAAAAAAACACACACACAAAGAGAATACACACAAAGACACACAAAAAGAATACAGGAAGACAAAGCCACTGAGCTGCTCTTTTTTTTTAAATGAACATCATAGCGATATAACAACTGCGTTGATGCTCATTTTCTTGAGAATCAGGAATTTTTCAAAAATAAGAATGTGTTTTGAAGTCAATTCAAATTTATTGAGTTTACATATAGTTCCAAAATAAAGTTTTGTCTAAAAATAAAAAGAAAAGTTCGCGATTTTTGTTTATTATTTATCAAGGAGGCACACTTGTGCCTCTATAAAGAGGCGTTCCACCACAATGTTAAGCGAATTCCGGTCCTAGCGGTCGCAGAGAGACAGCGGTAATCGCATTTTGTAGCCCAAGCTCAAACTAAGAAACGTGCAAAATTCCCCCCCCCCTCCGGCGTTTTTCTCTGGGGGGGTAAAAGGGGGCCGGAAGTTTCGACCCTCCGACCACAGCCCCCCTTTAACGTTGTCCGATTGGGTTGAAATTTAGAGGTTAAGCTTTCCTAGGGCCCGGGAGCTTATCCTCGAAATTTCAGCTCAATCCGATCACTCCTTCCCTGTTTTCCAAAAACCAAATATAGCCACTTAAAGTTCAAAAAAAAAATTCTTGTTAGCCACGCCTACAGGCCACAGTTGGCAACTGATCCGGGTGAATGAGGACTCATTCGAAGCAGAATTCGACCTGTTAGGGCCTTTTGATATTTTCAACCGAAAAAATTATCCCCCGAATTTACATTTACGAAAAACCTCGTTTTCCTATAAGAGCCCATGTTAATTTTTCCCACCACAGCCCCCCTTTAACGTTGTCTGATCGGGCTGAAATTTAGAGGATAAGATTTCCTGGGACATGGGAGCTTATCCTCGAGATTTCAGCTCAATCTGATCACTCCTTCCCTGTTTTCCAAAAACCAAATATCAAGTTTTGTGGGGATTTGCTTGCGTCAAAAATAGATTCCACTTACTAAAAAGCAATTACAATTGTGTCTCTTTAGTACAGCGGTCGATACTCCTGACTGTCAGGCGGAAGACCCGGGTTCGATTTCCCGTCAGAGGAAATTTTTTATATACTGAATTTAAAGTTTAAAAAAGAAACTCAGTTTCTTTTTTAAATTATTTGAAAAAAATTACGTTTTCTAAAGAGTTAAAGAGGCTGAGTTACAAGGTCGACCCTTAAAACACCCTGTCGAGAAAGAAAAGAATAATACACAATCATCTAACAGTTAGTCAAGCAATAATAAGTAATAAACTATACAAAAACGTGCAGAAATTATTTGAAAAAAAACTACGTTTTCTAAAGAGTTAAAGAGGCTGAGTCACAAGTTCGAACCTTAAAACGTACAGGGATTAGAAGGTACAGTTGGGGGGCTGCCGCCCCCCAAAACCCCCGCTTTCGCAGCCTTTAAATAAAAACAAAAATTTTTAAACTGAGAGTAAGGAGCGACATTAAAACTTAAAACGAACAGAAATTATTCCGTATATGAAAGGGGCTGTGCCCTCCTCAACGCCTCGCTCTTTACTTACAATTTCTTACAAAATCTTGTCAAAACTAAGATAAACCTGCATAATTCAAGCATCAACAGAAACAGATCAGTTTTTTTAGTACATATTTACCTTTATAGTACTATAAAGTACCTTTGTAGTACTTTTATAGTACTAAATAGTACCTTTATGGTACCAAATGGCTTATTTTTTAGTTTTACTATCAGTTTCACTTGATTTGGGGAAATTAGCTCCAAGTTTGCCCCAGGATTTAGATGAAATTACGCCACTTCAATCAAGTCGCTATTTTTGGTCACCAGGGCCAATCACAGCGGCTTTGAATGTGGCAACAGTGCTTCCTATGTCATTTTAAAATTCCATTCCAGCCGATATTAACCTAAATAATTATTCTGTTTGAGTTTTTCTTTGAGTGTTTCAAAAAAAATTCTCCAGTTCTTTTATCTTTTCTGTCACCTGCTTATTTTATGTTCTCTTCTGTTTTTAAATCTTCTCCTCTTTTCTACCTGCCTCGTCTCTTTTTTCTTCCTGATTATTATCAATTTCCCTCCCCCTCCTCTTTTCTCTTAAGCTTTAAGTTTTTCATCCAATGGGATGGACGGTTTCAGTATATCTAACTCCAATTGCTTAGAGAGAAAATGGTTTTAAATACAGTCAAGGATACATATATTTTAAGTATTAATGGATAAAAAAGGACCAGATTCAAACTGTTACCAAACATGGGGAGAAATTACAAAATCTGGGAAAAGTTTTTGGAAAAAGTTTCTCTTAATGTACAAATCCGTTAATTAAACATGAAATAAATAGAAAAACACAGTTTTTAAAACAAAAGTGAATTGCAGTTAAAGGTACAACAAGAAATAGTTTTTAAAATAAGGGGGCTAAAATACTCTACAACCCCCCACTAATTGTAGAAAAATTGATAATATGGCACGCTCAATTTGACAAGGAATTGGAATCGGAAATCCTATCCAAATCACGAGATGGCATCGGGAATGGTAAAGTTTGGTATTGCTCTATCACCAAGTTTATGTTGTGCAACAATATCCCTTAAGTAGCCTAATTACTATGAATCTTGAATATCTCGGTATTTGACTACTTTGACCACATTTCTTATGGAATTTTCAAGTTTTTTTTTCTTTTCTTACAATTGATTCTTTTTATATTATGAACTCCAAAATTTTGACTTCATTCTGCTTTGTTTGGGATGAATATAACACAGTCTGCGTTAAGGTACTTGCTCGGATGTGAATATGATTCATATTAACATATTTTTTTGTCTCTTTCTCCCCTTTTCCTAGGACAAACGGAAAAACCTTCAAAAACAGAAGATCCAGGTTAATACATCACCATATATTACTCAAGGGATATCAGAATGTCTCATTCCAAAATCCCTAGGTTTCAAAAAGGATAAGGACAGATGCTGGGAACAGTTTCTCATTTGAGCTATTGATCAATGGAGACTTACTAGAATCGGAATGAATAGAGTCTAGTGTAGACTGTAGCCAGAAGTTACGTGATTGTAAGAACTTGAGGCGAAGTTCAGCTTCAGAATAAACTTCTAATCGTCGAAGATAACCTATGATATGGATACACTGAGAGAGCTGGATAGGGCCTCTTAGCTGTGATATCAGACTCGACAGCATTGCCAATCGCTGCTCTTCAACTTCTTTATAAATTTTCTAAAATATTGAATCATTGAAAAATGAAAGAGCGAAACATTTGATAAAAAACGAAAAAATGATTAAGAAAAGAAAATAAAATGAGGGTGAAAGGACGAGACAAAACCAATTCACAGAGAAATAAGTTATCTTTTTGGGGAAGTACGCAGAAACGGGAAGAGGATCTTTTGGCACAGATTTTAAGCTTTGTACGTTTCTTTAAAGATCCCATTTTCATAGTTTTTGTGTTACAGATAAAGCGATTATTCTGAGCACTACTTACAATGCTTTGTGAACACGAGCGAGGACTATTATTACCTTAGAAAATTTTAAAATGTCTATTGTGATAGTTGTAGATATTTTATATACAGAATAGATGCAGAGCAATTACATATTTGAAAACATTTAATTATCACTGAAGTCCTTTTAATGGCGCCTGGGCACACTGAATAATCTTATAATTTAACACTTCTTCCGTAACCTGTGTAACATCATACAAGTTAATAAATCTAAAGCAAAACCGCAAGAAACAAAGAAAAAAGAAAGAGGAGAGACAGAGAGAGAGAGATATATGGGGAGAGGGAGAGAGAGAAGGGTAAGACAAAGAGAGAGGGGGTGAAAGAGAGAGAGTGGGGAAAGACAGGGAGACACAGACAGACAGAAAAAAGTGAGAGAGAGAGAGAAGAGAGAGAGAGAGAGATAGAGAGAGAGAGAGAGAGAAGAGAAGAGAAGAGAGAGAGAGAGATAAAATGTGTGCTGTCTCATTGCTTAACTTCTCACTAATAACACAGATTTTTTCTCTCCTTCAGGGATTTATATTTGAGTATAACCTGGACATACAAATGTTCACTACTGACGAAATAAATAATACCTCTAGTGAAGAAACTCATGCTATATAATGAATTGTGATTATTCATTCTTCCTAGCTTTTTTCAAGTGTAATTTTTTCTGAAAAGGTAATAAAACAGAAGCACTTACATGATTGTAGGAAGTTGTGACCATGGAAACGTTTACAAACTTTCGAGTTGAAAGACCTTTATCAAGCTTATTTTGCCATGTTTCTTTTTTGATTTTTTTCAATTAATCAATATAGACCTAATACTACACTTATATCCTAGTCAAATACTTATTTAACTTGTGTATATATAAGTTATTATAAATGAAGTATAGACTTGGAAACTTGAGGCAATAGATTTGATGTAGCAAGATGGCAAAGTGGAATAAATTCAAATTAATAAATTAGAAAACTAGAATGCGCAAAGCCTTTAAAGAGCCCATAAGAAACCCTTAAGGGATCCGTAGACCATATGGTGAACTTCTAATACCAGGGTTGCCACCCTGACCCGGAAGAATTTACTAAATCGGAGAGGAAAAATTTACTAGATTGCATCTGTTTTTACTAAATGCTTAAAAAAAAATTTTGCGCGTGCGGTTACGCCGCACGTTCACCATCAAGCATTGATTTTTACCATAGGAGGATAATCAATACGATTTTCACAATCTTTTTTCCTTTTTTCTTTTTTTTCTCTTTTCCTCTTTTCGTTCGTTTTCATAGTATGATTGAAAATTCCGGAAACCTACAAGTTCAAAAATCCTTTTT
>JAQQPU010001399.1:0-18874 GCA_029168905.1 Artemia sp. Kazakhstan ARC1039 | reverse complement strand
AAACTTCCGGCCCAGTTTACCCCATGAAGATAAAGTCGGAGGAGGATGAAATTTTGCAAGTTTCTTAGTTTGAGCTTGGGCTACAAAATGCGATTACCGCCGTCTCTCTGCGACCTCTAGGACCTGAAATCGCTTAACATTGTGGTGGGTCGCCTCTTTATAGAGGCACAAGTGTGCCTCCTTGAACTGGCATTATTAATTAGGCCTCAGATATGAGTGTGGAAAAAAAAATTCCAAAATACTATTTATGAAGTTATTAATAAAAACAAAAGGTGCAAAACCATGCCACCAGTGGTCAACAGGATTTCACAAGCTCCTCTTCCATCCCAATCTATTCAAAGCTTCACTCCTTGCCCCTTTCCAAGTAGTTCCAAATGCCTTAAAATCCTTCCTTATAGCAACTTATCATCCAATTCAAGTTTGCCCTCAGATGGATGGCCAAAAAGAACTATATTTGGCAATCTACCATCCTTCATCTCTCAGACGTTTCCTAGCCATCCCAACTTTTCTTTCATTATAGCCCTGGACAGTGGGATTCAACCACATTTTTATTAGAGCTTGTTGTTTGACCTACGGTCAGTAGAACGGGTACTTGAAACTATCTATAGACAATTCCTCCTGAAAGACACGGAAGTAAGTCAAAGGGACTAAAAGAATTTGGAAGGGACTATGGATGTCGGAAGGGGCTAAAGAAAGACCAAAGGGACCAAATAAAGTTGAGGGGGTCAAAAAGGACTAAAGCAAGGCCAAACGGAGTGAATAAAGTCAGAAAAGACTATGAAAGTTAGAAGGCTATAGGAAGTTAAGGGAGACAGAAGTTCAAAGCAATTAAAGGATATCGGATGGGACTAAAGGAAGGCGGAGGGGACCAAGAACGCCATTAATTCTATGAATATGAAAATGGACGAAAGGAAGTCAAAGGAACTAAAAGAATTTAGAAGGGGTGAAAAATATCGGAGGGCAGGAAAGGAAGTTTGTCAGAAAGGGCTAAAGAAAATCCAAATGGAGTAATTAAAGTCAGAAGAGACAAGGAAAGACTTAAGGGGCTAAAGGAAGTTAAAAATAATTTTAAAAAAAGTCGGAAGGGATCACATAAAAAATCAGAAACAACTAAATAAAATGCAAGTAGATTCAATAAGGCCTGAAGGGGCTAGGAAAGTCGAAAGGGACTAAAGGAATTTGGAAGAGGCTGAGAAAGACGGAAAGGACTAAAGGAAGTCGGAAGAAACTAAAGCAAGTCGGTAAAAAAATATCAACATCGAAGAAGAAGGAAGGAATTCGAAGGACTAAAAATTTTTTAAAGGTACAAGATTGTCAGAAAGCTCAAAAGGAAGGTCAAAGAGAGGGTCTGAACGGACTAAAGGAATTACAACTGGAATAAATAAAGCCAGAAGGGAGCTAAGAAGTTAGAAACAGGCTGAAGAAAGTTAAAAGGAATAAAAAAATGGAAGGAACTACGAAATAAAAAAAATTCCAAAATTGTCATGTCTATTTTACAAATAATAATAATAGCTTATCCTAAAGACAAATGTGTCACAGATCTAACCCTTCCATAAATCGCGTAATAATTCCGATCATACCAACAGCACATAGCTAGCAACACTCCTCCCCCTTAACATTTTATTTTTCTAACTTGAAATTTTTTATTAATCTTTTCACTATATTTTTTAAAAAGGGGTAATACCCACTCTTCCGCAGACCCCTAAGAAAACTTAATGCACCTCTTTCACTTATTATATATACAATACTTTATATATATATACAACGACTTTTTATATAGAAAAATATTTTAAAACGACTATAAAAAAAATGATTTAATTAGTTTCGTCTTCTTAAATTGTTGTCCCTACACTTTTTACCACTTCAGTTTTTGTTCGAGTAATTTGGTCTTCTTCAAATTTCGTTTTAAGTAATTTCGGTTTTTTTCTTCATATTATTCGAGTAACTTCGTCTTCCCTTCTGTTCAAGTTATTTCGTTTCTTTTAGTTCTTGCTCAAGTAATTCCTTCTTTTTTAGCTTTTGTCCAAGTGATTTGGCTTTTCAACTTTTTCTCCCAAAGTTTCCACCATGTCAGTTTTTTCAAACAATTTGATCTTTTTCAGATTTCGTTCAAGTATTTCGGCTTGTCAAATCTCCAAATTTTGTTCAATTACTTTCGTCTTTTACAACTTTTGTTGAAGCATTTACGTCTTTTTCCATTTTGTTCAAGTAAATTCGCCATTTTAAAACTTTGTGTTCAAGTAATTTCTGTTGTTCAATTTTTGTCCATATATTTTCGACTTTTTCAAATTTCTGTTCAACAAATTTCGTCTTTTTCCTCAAACTTGGTTCAAATAATTTTGTATTTTTTAAATTTTGTTCAAGTAATTTCGTCTTTTCAAATTTTTGTTCATATAATTTCGCCTTCTTTTATTTTTTACAGAAGTTTTTTCATAATATTCAATTTTTTCTGCTCTTATAACTTCTTCTTTTTTGTTCAAGTAATTTGGCCTTTTCCAATGTTGTTTAAGTAATTTCGTCTTTTTTGTTCAAAGTTTTACAGTATTTTCAATTTTCTTTTCACGTAATTTCGTCTTGCATGGCTTGCATTGCTGATTGAATGGTCGAATTGCATTGCCACCTTCACAATTTCCAAATAAAATGGTTTGCCTTGTTTTAGGACATCATTCGCTCTCTAAATTTTTTTTCCAAAGTTTTACAGTATTTTCAATTTTTTTCACGTAATTTCGTCTTGCATGGCTTGCATTACTGCTTGCATGGTCGAATTGCATTGCCACCTTCAAAGTTTCCAGATGAATTGGTTTGCCTTGTTTTAGGACGTCACTCACTCTCTAAAGAGTGAGACAAACGAATCTGAAACTTGAACTCATGTTTCGCTTTAGATTTATTCAAAGTAAGCGACAATCGAACCATCAATAGTCGTAATGTTTTTAGCTTCAAAGTAGCATGACAAATTTATCACAAGGTCACTTGGCAGCACATCCATCGAACCAGTCAATGTTATCTGAACTACCTTCATATGGTCAAATATACTATTTTTTAGACCCCGATGAAGCTGTTGACGAACGCCTTGCAGGTCGTTTAAATTATGATATCTCTCGTAACTTAATGGATATGTTGAAAAAAATATTGCAAGACACAACAATTATGCTTAAAAATATACGAAAATGCGAGAAATGGAGGATGATGTAAATCAACGTGCTGCTTCACTAGGACAGCAACCTCCAAACGCGCAGATCATTTTTACTGTGCCAGATGGTGTGGATTATAGACGGTTCAACCTTCTTGCATTTAATGAAGTATGCGTTGTTCTTATTCTTAATGCTGATCATGGTCTTCCGTCAAATGAAATGCTTGTAAAACAACGTGGGAAAAATGTTGTCAGTTAAAAAAAATACCGACCATCGTGCGGAGCCCTTTACCTACCCAATGTTTTGTCCAGCTGGAACGTCAGGATTATATCTGATGATAATGAATTCATCATAGAGCAGTCTACTCGAGATTGTCCCGATCTCATTGATGGAATTGCAAAATAAAAATTTGATGAAATAATCAATCATTTGGATAAAAGACAGATATTTAGAAAGGTGGCAGTATGTGTGTATGCACCTGAATTTCAAAAATGTCGACTACCACACGTGCATTTGCTATCAATCATGAGTCCTGGTGTTCCAATCCATAACCCAGTCGATATTGATGATCTAGTATCAGCTGAAATTCAAAATAACCTACGATCCTTCATTAACAGAATTAGTGTTAAAGCGAATAATTTATAATCCATGCGGGGAGTTAAATGCACATGCCAGTTGTATGATTAATAAAAATGGAAAATTGTACTGCCACTTCGGTTTTCCAATGCAATGCAATTTTATACATCTCTAGCGCATGATGAAAAACCAAAGTATCGGTGACGTAATGACCCCAAATTGGACGAAAGAGACAAAAAATAATTTTTACATGATCTTGCTGTTTTTGAAGAGACTCCAATAATCGCCGAGTCACACGTGATAATCGTCATATCGCCACATATAATGCTTATCTACCGAAAAAAATTCAATTTCACATTAATGGTCAATATGTTGGGAGTATCGGCCCAATAAAGTGTTTATCAACTGAAGCATTCTGGCGACTATTTGGTCAAGATATCCAAAGAAAAATGATTATCGTTCAACGTTTGAATTCATTTACCTGGACAATACCCAATGCAAGATGTCAGTCCAACCCAAAAAGATTAGATATTGGACAACAGGGCTCAATGTTAGAAGCGTATTGTCGACATAACCAGGCTTTGAAAGAAAATCAAACAAACCAGAAATTTTACTATTACTGGAAAATACTCGAAAACTTTAAATGGAATGGGAAAATCAGTACGTGGGAACCAGGAATCCGTCGATTGCGTGGGACTGGTCGAACTCACAACGTAAATTATGCAGCTCCTCCAGAGTGCTTCAATTTGCAAGTACTTATCTATTATGTGAATGATAGAACAAGTTTTGAAGAGTTCCTTGTCCTTGTTGTGAATTACACTCGTTATATGACACACAAACAAGCACGCGTAGCTCATTGACTCGCATACGACGACAAACAGTAGATAAATGGCCTAGAAGAATTGACACTGTCCAGAATGCCTTTTAAACAGTGAAACTGTTTGACAGTGACTTTCTTAGTCCCAAGAATCTGAACTCTTCGGTCAGATTATTGTTTTTGGACATTCTGGAGATCCAAGAGGCTTTTGGGAAAGATCCAAAAATCAGGTAGCAGAGGATTTTATTCTGCATACACGACGAAAGAATATATTTGAAGATACTGCAATCAAACGTGCTTATGGTACTATTGCATCCGAGTTAAATACGACGGCAATAGAAGGTCAAAATTTTAATTTTGGGGTGGAGAGATATGATATGGACTACACTGAGAAATACAAAGATGACCAAAACACGGAATTCCTAAATTCTAAAGAGTCAGCTGCTACTGGAAAAAGTATTATCAGCTTCTGCAAGAAAGACAGGTGGAAATTGCTGACAATATTTTACAGGCTGCCAATGATCCTAATTATGTTGCAATTTTTTTTTTCCATAGATAGACCAGGCGGTACCGGTAAAACCTTTGTGTACTAAACCTTGCATCACATTTTGTCTAGCGAAAATCGCAAAATAAAATGTATGGAGTTTACTGGAATCGCATCACCTCGATTGCCTTTTGAACAAACAACAAACAAGACATTTGGCTTGAAAATCTTGCTTTTCTCAAATTCAATTTCCAGTATATTTAGCATATCAGCAAAATTAACATTTCACGGACGGTGGTATTCCCCCCTCCCTCTATTCGCTTAATAATAAGTAAATACAGATAAAAGAAAAATAAGGATTTCACATTATATGAAAACACGGAGGGGATTTTTCGGGAAGGGAATAAAATTCAATTATAAAATTCCATGTGAATAAATATCAGAAGGCAATAAAACACAAGTTTTTTTTTCGCAAAAAAAAAAGCAATTTTCTAAGCTTTTGTCCCGCGCATGGGGCTAATTTTTGCATATAGTTAAAAGAAAGGTTTAAGTTTTAGGATATATTTAAAAATGAAAATAATATTAAAAGAAAGCAATCAGCCTATTTTAAAGGGGAGGGGCCCTTTAAAATAGGCCACCGTATGAAGGGCTTCCTGTTGGGGGAGAACGCCTTTTTCCACGGGAATGGCAAATTTTTTTTCTTTTTTTGGTAGTATATGGTGACTTGAAGTGTGTCCAGTTCGGCTACTATTTAATAAAAAAAAAGAGTAGGTGACGTCTAAAGTTAAAATTAGAGGTATTTTGAATTTAAAACTTGTCGTCACTGAGAGGAGAGGAGGTGGGTTCAAAAAAAAAGAAAAAGGGGGAGGGGCCCGCTTAAGTATGTCACTCTTCTTAGTGTCATAAATTAAGCAAGGATGGATAAAGAAAATTTGAACATTTCATGCTAGTAGCCTACACAAAACATATTGGAGAGAATACGGCCTCCGTACGCAATTTTTATTCGGTAAAATAAAAAAAAATGTGAACAAATTCAAACATGATAATACAATTTTTTTTGTTGTTGTTGCAGAGGTGGCAGCTAGGTTTAATGTAACTATACAAGTAGAGGAAATTAGGTCTGAGTATGTTCGAGCATAATAGAAGAAAATTCTTATGACGGGAAAGCCCAGTGTGTTTATTGCATCTGCCAGCTTGGTTGTTCCACGTGCGTTACCAGCCCAGGTGGCCTAAGAACTAGACATAGGAAATGTGCTGGGAATTCCCAGAGTCTTAATGTCAATCTGGCCGGACTTGAGCTTTACCTATAGCTGATTTGGTCGGAAGTGACAGAGTTTGCAGTATTTTTTGGTCGAGAGTGACAGTTTTTGCAGCCATGGTTAGAATCTAAAACCGCTTTTCTACTGTAAACAAAGCCGGCCGGTCAGCTTTAATCTGCCTACACTCAGTTCTAAGAAATTGAGCAATATAACAGATGAGTACTTTTTTTAAGACGGAAAATCATTCAACATAGCTATGGACAGTCTGATCACAAGCGATAAAAAAAAAACCACATTGCTAGAACCAAATCTACTGCACACTTAATCTGCTGGACAAATTATGAGAATCAACACCACATTCACAGCTCGGTTCCTTACCATGAACAAGTCATAGCTCGAATAAAAAAGGCGATACAACTGACAAATTAGTGTAGCCTTACTAGTCAACCCCAACTGAAAACTGCGATATGATGAGTGAATAACCTATTTAAATTATTTAGTTGAAAAACTATGAAATGAGCAAAATGTTTAACGATTGGACACTTCTTCTTCGAAGAATGTCATGTTCTCCCGCATTTATAAACACGAAATCCATAATTTGCTTCCCCACGTTTATAAAATATTCCTGAAACCTAAGCGTGGCGTAATTTAGTCTAGCTCAAAATTCAAAAAAAATTGTGTCTTATTGAAAAAAACAACCAGTGTACTCATCTTATCTACTATTTAAAAGGTCAAAGCTTCGTTCAGAGGTACAAATTCCACTAAAGAGCTCAACTACAACGATAAAAAAAAATTCAGCTTAGGCAACAGAAACACTACGCGTGGAATTTCTATGCAAGTACTAAATCAGAACAGTTTCTAAGCTATTAAATATAGGTATTTCACAGCTTCTGGTCTTTAGTTTTCCTATAAGCTTAGGAATGGATTACACAGCTTTTGTATTGTTTTAAAAAAAATAGTTTGTTCTTGTATATTGCGTCAGCGACTCCAATATAAGTCCTGTTTCCAATGATGGATGGTCAACTCCGTCGCAGGATGTAATCTAAAGGGAAATCTTTCTATTGTTGGCAAAGCTCTCAGGATAAGAATCATTTAAAATAAAATTATGGTCCCAAAAGAGGCGACCCTCTCGTGCAGAGCAACGAGCAAGCCAACATGCAAGCACCAGATCCCCCCGAGCACAGTCTGAATGTGACCTAGCACTTTAAACTAACAAAGATAAATTATTTATTAGCATTATAGATAGTGTATTATCAGCCTCCAAAAATGTGGGTTTATTGTATGCTATGGTTCCTTGCTTTTCTATTGAAGCCTAGTTTTCACTGATAACAAGCAAAATTTCTGGGCCCGTGTCAAGTACGCGATCACATTTCAAAATAGCATATGACATTGTCTAATAAAAATAGTGAGGTAAAACATTAAAATCCGACATTCAGACTGTTTCTTCAATCCCAGTTAATGATAAAAGTCACTTGGTGATAAAAGAACTGCTGCATGCTCAATATTTTAGAGAAGAGTTACTAGATCTGTCACAGGTTCTCTCAACAGAGAGAACTTACCGTTTTGGCAATAAGCCCCTAGCCCAATTTTTTGAAATTCTAGCCCGATGACTCAATTTATAAGCACCGTGAGTCACAAGCTTACGCTCTAGTCCTCTCAGCTTCAGATTTTATACTAAATAAACACTATCTACGATTACTTTCAGCAATGGTATACTTGATTAACTGAAGCCCAAAATAGCAAACCTAAATCTTGCTATCATATTAAAGTGTTTTCGTTTGCTCGAAATCGCAAGCCACATCAGCTGTCTTGCAGAATATTAGCCTTATTTCAGATAACAAAATTTACGAGAATCTAAACTATAAGGTCGCAAAAAAGACCCATACAAATATTATCACTTCAAGCGTCACATGTTGTACAAAAAGGGCTAAAAATAGAACAGTCCCAGAACTGGTACAAATTCTGATATACAATGATACAGGTACCTTAACTGAGCCAGTGGCGGATCCAGGGGGCGCGCGCCCCCCTAGCGTAGTCTAGAGTAGTGTAATTTACTTAATTAACTCAAGTTTACGTTAATTAAACTTGCTCCTAACGCAAGTTTATCAGATCAACCTACTTTGCGCCCCCCCCCTCCTTAAAAAAATCCTGGTTCCGCCCCTGAACTGAGCATCAATCCAATGCTTTATTGCCGAAGAGCACTGGTACTATACAGCAAAGAAACATACTTAGACCCCAAATGCTGGTCTATTCAATTGCTCGAGACTACCCCTATATGAAGGAACTGACGCCCCTTCAACCTTTTGTTTAAATGGCAAAAATACGTTCTTTCCTTCAAACACAAGAATGAAATCAAAAACTTAATTTTATTCCAATTTCAACAACAGTATTTACGAACAATTCAAGCAGCCTAAATCAGTATAAACAATATCATCCGAACATACATCCTTCTCGGCTGACTTAAAGCCTAATTAAAAGAACGAAAGATTAAAAAGATAAAGCAAAAAAAATAAGACAGAGCTTTAATAAAAAGATGACCGTACCAAAAACAAGGGAAGCTTAACCTCCTCCTTTTCCCCTCCAGTGTCTAAGCTTTTAGAAAAAATTTGATTGTCTTTTTTTTTACTCTTCTTTCATCTAAGATCTTACCCCTAATTCACAATCGCCGTCACTCCCCCTCAAACAACAGCTTTAGCCAAGACTTGACGACCCTTTAAATCTACCAATCCCTTCCTCACACTTCAAAAAGCCTTATCTTTTAAGCAAAATTTTACAATTTTTCATGTCAATCAAGGCAATCCATACCAACGCCCTGAAGCTTCAAATTTATCGGTAAAAAATCATTAAATATTTTTTACAATTAAAAAAAGTCTTTCAATCCTTAAGCAAGAAGCTCTTGGGGAAGCCTATAACAGTTCTAATCGCTTTAATATTCAAAAGGGCCTAAATTTAAATCGAAACAAAGTGATAAAATAGAATTAAGCACGGTTTCAAAAAACACAGCCAGAAAGCTCTAAAATTTCCCAAAATGTTCAAATAAGTAATAGCAATAAAATACAAAATAACATTAGAATTAAAAAAAAAAACTAGCAAAGTTTAAGGTTTCAGGCAAGAGCAGGGGTTTTTGTAAACCAAGGCTTGGGTTTTCTAGGTCAGCCTATGCCAGTTTTAAAAAATACGGTATTATTTTTTACCCTATGACAGGGAAGTGTACTAGTATCTTCTTTCACGAGCACGGGTTAATTTGAGCTTCAACCTAAGGTTGCAAGTTATGAAAGAGACCAGATTGACTAAATCAACCCTGATTACGACACAAAACAATATACCGTATTAACCCCTCTTTCATGGTTATACCCAACATTAAAAATTAATATCACAATTCCGAGACCTACATACCTAAAGGACACCCCCCCTCCTTCAAAAAAAAAGAAAAAAAAGATGAACGAAAGCCCTAATTAGGATCCACATAGATTAACAAAGTCAATTCCTGGTTTCAACTGATCACATTTCCATACCTGAATAAATTATTGTTAGAGCACTTCTCTTGCTCAAGAAGTACATGACAATAATTCAAGAGTATTTCACTTTTATAACTTAAACAAGGCTTGCATATCTGGGTTTCCTAGACATTTTCTCGGTTCACGGAATGATAGGGGAGTTCTCTCCATTCTTTCCGTTCGCCCTTGTGGTGTGAGTAGGAACGGTAATAGTGTTCACGGTTTTTCTTTTACTTTTTATGTGGAAGAAGGGCATGCACCTTCTTTTCTCGTAGGTAAAACTTTGGAAAATATTTGTTAGTACAACTATAGGTTAAAATAGCCAAAATTTTAGAGGATCGGGCATTGCAAGATTTTTCCCGGGTAGGGGTTACGAATTCCTTCGATTCCTCCGTCCTGTGTGCAGACATGATGGTTCCTATGTTTTCTTCCCTTTAAGAACGAGAATAGATACCGGTTTTAAGTTATTTTCTCCCAAACGTGAATTAAAGCCTAGTTCTTTCAGACATTTTGTTTCAGCCTCATCCTCTTCATATTAAAATACGAAGATTAAAATGTACAGAGTTGTCCGGTAACTATTGCTACAGCAAAGAAGACGAAAAAGGGTTCAGGCTAGCCTATTATAGTTCCAGCCATTGAAGACAACATTTATAAGTAGCAGCCATAAAATAGCACAAATTGAGAGTGAAGTAAACAACCAGAATTAGAATACCGGGTCACATCAAAAAATGTTTAAAAGCAATTTTGAGCTGTATCTAAAATTAACTAACAATACCTATTAGTGGACATTGCTTATTTATTCAGAAATAAACAACCATGGAAATACTGCAGTTTGAACCCTAAGAACATTTTAATAAAGATAAATAAACTATGGAACCTTATTTATCCACGTTAATTGTCTACAAAATATTTAACTTAATTATATTAATAATAGTAAAGTTATTTAATGTCCACAAAATCTGGGTTCGTATTTGTTGTCTTTCTTTTCCTGATTGAATGATGGTTTAGTCTTGGCAAGACGGTCGACTTAAAACTTTCATATATCGTTTTAAGGGTAAAGGGACCTCACATTTTGTTGTGGCCAAGAATAGGCTGATAAACCTTGTCTCTGATCGGTTTGAAACTTAGAACCGCAAATTCTTGAGGCATGAGGACCCTAATCTGCAAAACAATTTGAGTTAGGACACAGGCCCTTTGAAAATGGATCAAACAAATTTTTTCGAACGGCTTGAAACTTATATTCGTAAACCATTGGGTCAAGGAGACCCTGTTCGCAAAAAGAAATAAAAAGTTGGTTTTCTCAAAAAAAAGTCCAAAAAATTATTTTGTTTTTCTGAACAACTTGAAATTATTATTATAAGTTCCACGATCAAGAAAACCCGAATACATGAAAACAAACTTTAAAAATTGGTTAGCGAAAAAATGGGCCAACCCCTCTCCCTTAATGTCGTCTTTTCCCCTCCGGTTTGTTGTATTTTTGCTTCAAACCGATTGGGCAGAGAAGACCAAATCATCATTCAATGTAGAAATAAAAATTACGTAAATAAGAAAAATAATGAAATTGCCTATGTGCCCAGATTGATGGACTTTATGTATAGTACTAAAATAGTAGGACAATCCTTGGTTGTTAGAAAGCATACTGGTATTTTTTATTGAAAAATTATTTTCTTTATTTTTGCTTCTGCAAGCAAATAAGGCAACAAAAGTGCACTGAAACTTTAATATAAGTTAGTCCAAACTATTGGTCTCCATAAGATTTTGCAGAGCAGCAGAAGAGGAACACGCTTCAGCATCTTTCTAGGCCAGAATATTCCATAATTTCTCAGGGGCTGCTCTCAGACTAATCTTAATAAAATCCCTTTCTCCCTCCCTATGTGCAGATATGAATATATCTAAATGTCCTAAGTTCAAATGCGTTTTTCCTATCGTCAAATGTAAAACCAATGAATTTCAATAAGCTGTCTTTGAAAGACAAGATATCTTTTAGAGAGAAGAGATATACAATTTAGATTAGAGTAAAAGTGATAGTGACAGTAATGATAATATTCGAAAGGAAAATTCATAGATAATTTAAGGTACATTCATGCATCAATAAGAAAAAAAAAATACGAATATTAGAAGTACGCAATAACTTTCTTAGCGAAAAGCCCCGAAATCGGATAGCCTTTTATTTGTCGAACCAAAAAAATGCCATGGGAATGTAAGGGAAAAACAAAAAAAGTGGCAAGATAATTATATTTTGACTCACAAATGAATCTACTGAATCACAATAGGCGTCCTAGTAGAGACTAATTAGTCCGAGGAAAAAAGCCAAAAAACCAAATGACAGCTACAATTTCATAAAAAGATTCAAAACAACACCCAAGCTAACAACACGTGCAAAAGTCAGATCCATTGACGAGTCTTCTTTGTTGCAAAATATTTGTTCGAGCTATCTAAGGCCTTTATCACTGGAATTCAATGTTTCTCTATAATTTCGCAGGAAGCTTGAAGTTAGTGCTTTCAGTTCGGCCCATTGACTCATCAAGAAAGCAATGAAAATTACAACAACACATGTAATGAGAGTATGCAACCTATTTCGGAACAATGGCATTATAGCATTTGATAGATTAGCAACAATAACTAAAATAACTTGCAACACCGTCAAAAGTATAGTGAAAATCTTGGCAATCGCGCCCCTAGTAAAGCCATTTTCAATTCTATCAAATGATACATATTGTTGGGTATAAGCAGCTTGATGTTCAAGTTTTGCAACTCGTGTAAGACAAGTCTCAAGCATTTCATGAATATCCCTAACCCGTTCTTCAGACTGATAATTAACCTTATCCTCCATATCGTTTACACCCTGGCGAAGAGACGAAACTTCACTTTGGTGAAGATCAGAGAGATCATTTACTTGTTCTTCAAGCCTTTCCAATCTATACCTCATTTCTTGGAGTGCTTGACTGACAAACAAGTTATCATTTTGTGTACTGGCTTTCAAAGACTCAATTTCTTCACGAAGCTTCTCACTTTCACTCCTCAAATCTTTTAATTCACTCCACACTGTTTCCATCTCCAGGGAAAACTGATGATTTGGTGAGATCTGATTGACAACATTTTCACTAGTTGCTGAGCTTCCACATTCAGACCCTTCTTCTGATGTATATTTGGTGCCACCAGATCCACCATGAGATGTGGTATGAATAGTAACCGAACTTGATCCTTTCTCTGCAGTTGACAGCTCATCACCGTCAGCCTTTTCAGTCTTGAGGTCACTAACATTATCAGCACTTCCAAATTTACTTTTTATCATATTAGCAAGTTCTTTTGGCCTCCCTGTTAGTCCAGTGACGCCTTCACGTATGTTACCTCCTACGTATCGCAAGCCTTCCTTAATTCCATGTTTTGGTTTGGACAAAGGTACACCACTTGTCAAAAAATCTTCCAATTTCTTATTATATGACTCACATTTCCGTTGAAGCTGGCTTATCGCATGGGACGTCTTTAAATTGCGTTTTTCAAAGGTCTGTTTAATTTTTGCCAATTGCGCCTTGTCGCTAATTGAACCAGATAACTGCAAATATTCGTTTACATTTTTGTCTTTTTCAGATTGGAGTTCCTTTATT
Organism: Artemia sp. Kazakhstan ARC1039; assembly: GCA_029168905.1. NCBI lineage: Eukaryota > Metazoa > Arthropoda > Branchiopoda > Anostraca > Artemiidae > Artemia > Artemia sp. Kazakhstan ARC1039. The sequence goes on along the minus strand of JAQQPU010001399.1, from coordinate 5,502 downwards.
TTTTCCTTAGATTTGTTCAACTTGGAAATTATTACATCATATGCATATTTGTGCTTCTCAGAGATCAATGAATCATTATCATCAATACCATCATTTACGGATTCGTTCCCTTCTTCAAGAACCATCGACCCGTCTCCGGCAAGTGACAAACTAGACGTGGTTGGTGTAATATCATCTGACAGATTATTTGGATTAGAACGAGACCGTTCGGGCTTTGGTACAGTCAGGTCATTTTTCCGCGAAAGAAACGAAATGAATCCAGAATTATTTCTCGCAGGAGAAGTACTTCTACTGTTTGGGTGACGGTCACTGGCCAATGTATTTAACTTGTCCATGACGTGACCTAAAATGAAATCAAGCAATTACCATTGAAAGAAATTAAAAAACAAACAAATGAAATGTTGGAATAGAGAAAAATTATTTTGTCTACTGCGTCAACTTACATAGTTATTCATTATTGAATATCGATTAAGAATTTGTTGTATTAATCTTTTAATGTGATTTTTGTTTGACTTTGATTTTTTAATTATTATTATCATTCGGAAAAAAAAGAAGAGTTATCTTGAAGAACTTTAACTCAAACCAGAAAACATATTCTTTGAACAACAACAGCTTTATTACATGGAATCCACCTAATATTTTTTTTGCAAAAGATTGAATGAACTTCGAAAAAAAACCATTAAAATGTTACATTTACAAAATAATTAGATTCAACCTTTTCTTCTTTTAAATCACAAATTATGTCAGTTTTCATCAATGAAATTGGTCAAATGCTTGAGTTCATTTTAGGTAAAAATTAAATCTCAAAACACAAAACACAGTATACTATTAGCTTATCAATAGAACACTGAACTCAGAACCGTAAATTTCTGAATTTTCTTATTCTTTGCAACAGTTTGTAAACCAGTATAAAAGATGTCCTAAAAGTTATTTCATAGTGAAAAGAAAAACCAATTAAATCAAGGAAAATTCAGTACAAATTCGATTCGAAAATTCAGTAGGATTACTTTATTTTGTTTTAATTGCTCAAAATCGACGATGCTCTAAAACTTAAGGAAGGAATTCAAAAGACAAACATCAAGGACACCAACTAGAGGCGGGGTCAGACCCGACTGGAGACCAAACGAAATGAAGACGGGAAAATCTTGCAATGTCTGGGGGAAAAAGTTATACTTTTGCGTAAAAATAGCTTCTCTTCTAAACTTTTTAGTCCTTTCGCTTCTACCCCCAACCCTCTCCATAAAAAGTCCGGCACAGAACATTATAACTCATTGGCGTTTATATTGTGTGGATCTACTTCAAAATGTTGCTTCTACTTCTACAAAATGTTGCAACAATTCACCGCAGCATCAAGCCGCCTGAGGCTAACACAGCTACGCACCTCCATCCCAATCTATTCAAAGCCTCTTTACACCCTGCCAGGAAGTTCCCATTTCCTTTAAATCTTCATTTAAGACAGCCTCCCACCCCAGCCGCAGGCCATCTGCTTTCCGTTTAGCCCTAGATAGTTGGCCAAAGAAGGACAATCTTCGGCAGTCTTTCATCCTTCATCCACAGAATGTGCCTTAGACATCTCAACCTTTCTCTCATTATACCCCTAGAAAGCGGGATTGAAACACACTTTTCGTAGAGTCTACTGTTTGAAATACGGTCAATATGTAACTTCTCTGGAAAACATGTAGCAAATCTTCATCCGATTTTCGGAGCGCCCATGCTTCAGAGCCATATTTGACCACTGTCATCACTATAGCTTCTAATATTCTAATCTTGGTTTGCAGACTTATCTTCCGATTTTTCCAAACTTATTTTAACTGTTAAAAAACACTCTGAGCCTTGGCTATTCTATTTTTAACATCCTCACTGCTCCTATCGTCTTTATTAATATAACTTTGTGATTTTCTCATAGCTTTGTCTACAGGATCTCTCAGTCTAAAACATATCATATTACTAAGTAATTTGCTGCCTACAAAGACCAGACTAATGTCTCTATAATTACTACACTCACTATTATCACCTTCCTTATATAATGGTTTAATTAAGATTTTCCTAAAATCGGGTAGGTACTTCCCCTTTTTCAAAAATCATATTCATAATCTTCAATTATTTATTTCTAACCGCAGAGCCACCATATTTTAGAAACTCATTTACCAGACAATCAGAGCCTTATCATTTTTAATTCTTTTAGTACTGTAACTCATTCTTCCTCACAAAACAAATCTTCCTTCACATCCAAGGTATCACAAACTTTTTCATTTCCTCTATATATTTTCTTGCAACTCTATCTTGGTTTAGCACAATCTCAAAATGTTCTGCCCATCTCTCTTTAACTCTTTCCTTATCACTAATTATGGTCCCGTTCCTATTTTTAACTGACACAAGTCAGGATTGACTACCCCTCTCAATTCATTAACATGCCAGTACAATAATTCACTACTATGACGTCTAGCTGCATCTTCCAGATCCTCGCCAATTTTATCTATGGCCTCCAATTCACACCTCTTTAGTTCATATTTTAATGCTTTCTCCACTTTCTTTACATTCCTTTTGTTTTCATATGATCTATCACTCAGCCAATTCTTGTATCTTTCCTCTCTTTTCCTCACTTTTCCTCTCTATTAAACATAAAAAATCACTAATATTACTAGTTGCGTTCCCAACTTTCTTCCCTAAGACACCATCAGCGACTTCACGAATTGTTTTCCTAAATTATTCCATCCATCTTCCCCATTGTCAAATTTTAAGCTCCCCAGATAGTATCCAACTGTTCCTGGAAAGTTTCTCTCAAATTCTCATCCTGGAGTCTACCAACATCATATCTTCCGGGGAGGGGGGGGGGGTAGTTACCCTTCCAAAATTTCCACTTTGACTCGGTCTTCCAAATATCTAAGTCTTTGTGAAGAAGCATTAAGCCACTTTAATCATGATTGCAGCAGTGGCTCCGATCTAGTAAGTAATTTAGTAAGGAACGAACCACGGCCCATAATCAATTGGAACTGTCGACTAGAGAGAAAGAATCAAGAAAAAATTTGAAGAAAGTAAAAAAAAGAGACAAAAGATGAAAAAAAAGAAACATGATTTACAAATTCAGTCTGTTATGGTAGAAGGTAAAATTTTGGGAGAATTACAAAACTACGGGAAGAAGAGCCTAGGCGGAACGAAGAGGTCCAGAGCCCATTGGGAATAACCAGAGATGATCAAAGGGTAGAATTGGATGGATTACAAAGGGTAGTAGAAAGGTTGGGAGGTATTGAATTTTGGGTTGGATTGGAAAGACTTGGGAAGGAATCTGGAATCGGTCCTACCAGCCCTAAGGGGTATTTGGTCTCTTTAAGGGGGATGAGCCCCTTCGGGGAGCCATGAATGACAGACAGTTCCCTCAATCACAACTGGTGTGAAAAGTTGTGATCTCGTTACAGACACTTTGCCTTTCCAATTTTGGGCCTCAGGGAGATACTCTATCCCGCTACCAGTCACTTCATATTTCACCCAAACCTGTACTCAGTAAAGACTCATTCGCTGTTCTTACTCTTCATGGGAATCGATAATTATTTCCTACAAACTTTATTCCTTGAGCTATGTATCCAAGTTACATCTTCAGCTAGCATCAACATGCATTGTTCATTTGATTATTCCAGGGGAGTGCACCCAGAAAAAAATAATTCACGGTTCGTCCAGATTTTTACATGACTTCCCTGTAACCCCACCGTTTTCGAGGGCCCTGATATTTTCGGCCATGGATGATTTCAAGTTTTGCCAAGAGACAATTCGCGTTTTAATTGAGATGTAGAGTTGTTTTCACTGTCCGATGTTAAGAGGGTAGTTTAGCCAATTCCTCTTTGTCGACTGGCATCGTCGCATATGCCAGAACCTGTTTTTTCGCTTCTCTCAAACGTAAATTCTTGAGAGCGAGAAAATTTCTGATTTAATCGTGCTAATAGACTTTGATTCATAAGGAACCAAAACCTATATGATTTATTTGAATTGTTCCTTTATGCTAGTAGACTGGATATGAATTAACCTTAGGCCATGGCTAAAAATGATTAGATAGATTAGCACTATCGTGTTCCACAACTCTCGTGGATCTTCCTCCTTAAAAATCCCAAACTTGATGTGGAAGGCTGTACAGCCAGCAACTTCGATTTGTCTGACAGAGACAGGAGGATGGCGACAGATCCAGAGCCAAGCCTTGAGAAGCAGCAGCACAGACATTGGAAGAAAATGGAAGACAGAGGGCAAATGGAGATTGTAAAGTTGACGTTTAATGTTTTATGTTGTTAAAGGTGGATCAGCGTGGCGCATGGGTGGCTATTTATCTAGCGGAGGAGGGGTTTGGGCAGTGCCCCTTTTCTTTTTCAGATGAATATCCCTTTTCCTTTTTGCTTAGACTTACTTATAGTATATTTATAATTTTCAAGCTAAATTCTCGTTGTCAAGGAAACAATTTCGCCAGAGAAAACAAATTGGCTTTGTATTACTATTCTGCATGGGTCACCGCACGGGCGAGCTAAACCTTAGCCCATTGTTTCCTAATTAATGGGCACTGTAAATTCAATTCTGGGTTTGATAGATTAGATGTGCTCGCGTCACACTATAAAACACCCGAGGCGACCCTTTCTTTTTATGTGTACAGATATTTTGTAGTTAGTTCGTATTGAGGGTCCATGTTCAGAGTTCGTCTCAGTTAGTTATTGAATAGTGTTAGAGTTGACATTGGAAAATAAAAGTGAGTTATTTTCTACGACTGCATGATATTATTTTTCCTCGAACCCTGGTGGGGATTAGGAAAAGAGTATTGAGAATTACCGTCATTGTAGTATTGACAGGATGGTCTGTTCCCACTCCAAAGAGATATTTATAGAGGCATTAATGGTGACAAGGGTCATGGCACCTTGGGCCAAATAGCATGGCCCTTACCCCTCCCTCTTCCAGCAGTTAGTACACTTGTCATATTCCTACTGGTTGTAATATCAGTGCGAATGAACTTGAAGAACCCTTTGAACAGCTCAATCGCATTACAATACTCTAGTGGGGGCCAGTAGTGGCAATGATTCGACTCAGTCACATTACCGCCACAGCTCAACCGTTACAGCTATTAAGGTGGAAATTCACGGAATGTTGAGGGGCGTATTAAAATAAACCTAGATACTATGCGCATCCTGTTTATCAAAAGGTGTACCTGTAACATCACAAGAACAGCTGAGGTTATTAAGTTTAAACATTCAGGTCATATTGAGGAAGATGTTAAAAAGTGGTTGAAGAGCAACAAATTCCCCTCCCATTCCCTTTTTAGCCGCCTTCCCTACAAGATATCTGATCATAATTTTGGAATAGCCATCTTGTTCAAAATAGTAGGAAAGTCAAATAACTATACCTCTAAAACCTCTAAAAACCCACAGTACCTGGGGCAAGTGTTGCAAGTTATATAAGTTGTCCATTGTTTATGTACAAGGTTTGTTATTGGTGAAACGTGACATGTTTGATCACGAGTCTACAAAAAGGCTA
>JAQQPU010001398.1:61803-82707 GCA_029168905.1 Artemia sp. Kazakhstan ARC1039 | reverse complement strand
CCTGAATTGGAGTATATTGGTTGATTACTCAAACTGTTTACATTACTTAAAACTATTTTACCCAAAAATTGAATCGACAGTTATCAAGACACAAAATCAAGAATAAGTAAACACATGGAAAATATATAATATAGGCTATATATTTAGATAAGGTTAGAAAGGTTAGGTTTGGTTGAAATTGAATTTGTAATAAAAGCAATTATTGTATTCAGAAGAGCACAAAAAAGCATCAAGTGTTCACTTTATTTTTAGATCAGAAATATAGACTGCTCCATATTTACCAAAAGTTCTATGTAAGCAAAACTACAAAAATTGGTAAATTTTACCAAATCATATTATTGAGTTACAACTAAAGTGAATATACCACTCAATGCCTTTGTTTATGCTCTTTATGAATATAATAATCGTTTTTGTTGGAAATGAATTGTAGCGCCACCCCTATATATACCAATTCAGGGTATATATTTGCAAATTAAAGGAGTAGGGGTAATTTTATTTCTGATGTAAATGAGAGGTAAGTTTAAACTTTCCTCCCACCCCCCTAATGTGCAAATATATACCCTGAATTGGTATGTATATATTGGATATATATTGGAAATATATACCCTGAAATATATAGGGGTGGGGGCTAAAATTCATTTCTGACAAAAATGATTATTATATTTGTAAAGAGCATAAAAAAAGGCATTGAGTGGTATATTCACTTTAATTATAACTCAATAACATGATTGGTAAATATTTAACCAAAAACCAATTGAGAGGCTAAGTTGCTGGGTGAATCTGGAGACAATTTGTTTATGCACATAGGGACAATATAGGCACACTACTTGATGCCCTTTGTATGCTGTTGCCAAATAGGCTAGGTAAATTTATAGTTTTCAACATAATTTGGTTAGGATGAAAGTTGATTCATCACTTGATACCTTTTTGTATGCTCTTTTGTAGTTCAATAATTATTTCTGGGGCAAATTCCATTTTGGGCCCTTAATGGGACCCCAAAAGGTAAATCAGTCCATAGTAACCAAAAGTTTAACCAAAGTAAAAAAAAAAATAGCTTGTGAGAAAGAATTGCTGTTTGTAGCTGGTTCAGGAATGGTAACTATCATTTTCCTTCCACAAAGAGCTTGAAACCCTTTGAAAATGATGTCACAACAAAATTGTTCTAGCTAAGTAATGTAAAAATTATCTTATGAATGTAAGATAATGTAACTGTCTTCAAATTCACCAATTATGGTAACACTATAGAAGAGGTTCTTTTGAAGGAAAAACAGTAATAACAATTATAATGTATGATATGTTAACTATTGAAGCAAATATTTCTAAGTTTGCATTCCCTTTTTGTCAGGGAAGAAAACTGAAAACTCTAGCTATAGATAGCAAATAAATTGTATATTCTGCCACTTTTGAAATCCTGCAATGCAATTTTAGCAAATTTAATCAAAAATATATTATCAGACAAAGATTTAAAGATGAAATTATGATTAGTATAAATTTACTGCATATTATAAAGTACTGTTTTCACTACTAGTGTTTTCTTTTGATTTGTATATAGCCTAGGGCTGTATCTAGGGTCATTAGGGGGAGGGGCTGCACTTTTGTCAGTGTAACAAATACTATATTTAAAAAGAACACCATTTAGAGAATCAAATGGTGCTCTTATTTTGTTAATATTATGTTTCCTTCAGAAGAGCTACTCTTCTGTAATGTTATTCTAAATTAGACTATGCCAATAGAAGGGTTTTCAAGGGTAATTTTATAGTTTATCAGCATTACTTTGCTATATAAAAGGTAAAACACCCCACTTAATGCTCTCTCCAAACACATGAGTCATTTCCTTTGTAAATTCCATTTTGAGCCATTAAATGTGATACCTTGTTCCTTGTTTTTTTTTTGGCTTTTAAAACTAAGGTGAAAAGCTTACTATTAAATTCTAGATCCAGTACCAATTATATATTTGCAAGTCATACATTCAAAAGCCATTAATTTATTACAATCTACTACATATAAATGGACTTTGTCTTAAGAGGCACAAGAAAGGCAATGGAAGAACAAAGAATCAAATAGGGAGGAAAAACTTTCTTGGACTTAGATTAGGCTGATGATATAAGCATCCTAGATGAAAGTGTGAGCAAAAAGAATAAACTTTTAGAAGTTTTGTGAGTTCAGGGTGCTAGAATAGGTTTGAAAATATATGTTAAGAAGACTAAGTTGCAAAGGCTATGAATAAGTGAAGATGAAAAGGTGACATTGGGTAACAAAAAAATTGATCAGGTGGACAGCTTCACTTACCTTGGTATTATTATTAGTAAAGACAGCAGGAGCAGTACAGATGTTAAAAGCAGAATAGCCAAGGCTCTGGGTGTTTTTTTTTTTACAGGTGAAGTAAGTTGGGAAAAATAGATATATAAGTCGGCAAACTAAGATTAGAATATTGGAAGCTACTGTGATAACAGTGATCAAATATGGCTCTGAAGCATGTACTCTCAAAAAAGCAGATGGAGATTTGCTAGATGTTTTCCAGAGAAATTGCCTATGGACTGTTCTGGGTACCCAGCTGACTGACTGTATTTCAGACAGTAGGTTATACAAAAAATGCAGTTCAATCCCGCTTTCTATGGCTATAATGAGAGACAGGCTGAGATGGCTTGGGCATGTTCAGTGGATAAAGGATGACAGATTGCTGAAGATTGTCCTTTTTTTTCAATTGTCTAGGGCTAAACAAAATGCAGGTTGTCTGCAGTTGGGATGGGAGGATGTCATAAAGAAAGATTTAAAGGAAATGGGAGCTTCCTGAGAGGGTGTACAGAGGGAGGCTTTGAATAGATTGGGATAGAGGAGGAGCATGCATAGCTGTGTTGGGCTCAGGCACCTTGGGGCTGTCGTGAGTTTTTAGTAGTAGTAGTACATATTAGTCTCATTATCTTAAATTGCATTCTCTAGCAATAGGACAAATCCTTTGTCCACCAGCTTCATTGATGATAGTTAATCATCTATTGCATCCCAAAAAGTGCATCATTTTACAGATGGTGCCACAATTTTCCATTAGTTAAATAAAGAGCATGACAATTGTAACATGATATATATTAAAACCTCCATCTTGTTTGGTAAATGCCTTGGTTTTACCAACTTGTGCAGTGATTTTGCATATCATATTTAAATCAAACATTGTGCTAATTATTTATAAAAAAATCACCATTAAAAATGACCATCCAGTCAGTAAAACTCATCCCCCCCCCAAATTTTGGCTTGTAACAACCCTGTCTATGGTATCCCAAAAGGTGCACCATGGTTTGCTGAACCACTCCCTGACCACTGATGACTTGAATGCTTCCATGCTGGTAGAGGTCACTTTTTTTTTATTGAGGGAATTCCACAAGCTGACAACTCTATTTGAGAAGAACCTATTCCTTACTCTGGTGTTTACTTGTTTCAAGAAAAGTTTTTGAGGATGACCATGAGTTCTGATTGAATTGTCTGGTTTGGAAAGACCAGGAGTGGTATTCTCAGCACTTAAAAGCTTGTTTGCTTTTATTGAATTGCCTTGTTAGTGACAATATGTTAAAGATGGTATTCTAAGCTTATGGAGATGGGATGGATAGGGGACATCATAGAGGTCTCTAGTACATTTTGTTACCATCCTCTGGACTGATTCTAGAGCTGCTTGGTCAGTCTTATTGATTGGGTATAGAATACACATTCCAAAGCCTAGGCTTGGTCAAGCTAGACTCTTGTATAGCTTAGTCATAATAGCTGGAGATCTGCCAGTGAATGTTCTTGGTCATGACTGCTGGCAGTAATGTGGTCTCCTCTCCAGAACTAGTCTGCCAGTGTGAACCCCTAGAAGCTCATAAGCAACTGGTGAATTAAGATGTGTCTAGTTGGTTTTACGCTGTATTATTTAGTTTCATTATATTTGCATAAGATGATGGATTTTCCAATTCTAGTTTCATAAAAAGTCATGCTGATACCCTCAGATTGCTTCTTTTTAACATCTAAGATCTAACACAACAGTTCACAATACTCTTTAACTCCAACATTTAACACTCCAATTGCACAAAATCACACCCATTCACACTCACAACCTTTAACACTAAAATCACACCAATCAATGATATCTTGCACACACACACACCCAGTGTTTTCACCTCCTCAGCAGCAACTCTACTAGCAGCTATTTACTTGTCATGTGAACCCTTCAGATCTGCTGGCTAATGGTACCAGTAACTGCTAAACAGCTTAGTGTCACCATGTCTCCAGTGCGCAAGACCAACAAATTTTTATTGCAAATATTAGAAAAGTTAAGAAACAATTTTGGATTAGTGAGATTTTTAATTCTATTAAACAGGGCATCATCTAGTATGTAGTTTCGATTTGTGGACTGATAAATTTCTTTGTATAATAGGCTGGATATTCAATCTCATTCAAGTAAAAAGGTTAGGCAGGTTTAAGTTTTCTGTGACAGGAGATTTTGACATTTGTACTTGAGTTAAAAAGCTTTTACTAGCAGATGTAATTTTATCTTATGTGCTATTTTTAAATTTATAAGTGAAAAATCTGTAACTAAAGAGAAGAAAAGAGCTAATGAGAAAAAACTATAATGCTAATGTTAAAAAAATTAATAGAAAAAAAATCATACAGAAAAAATATAAGTCTTTTAAGACAATGAGTGGCATTTTCAAACCAAATCAGGAAGATAGGATAAGAATCAGATTTTACAGTAGGAGCAAGTGAAATGTGATGTTCTGTGAGCTATGTAGTTGATTCTTCAACTGATCAAACCATTTTTCTCATTCTTTCACTAGAGTTATTGATAAGTTTGTCATTCTTGCTTCAGGACAGTAGTTGATTAGGCTCACAGATGATGAAATAATTCAAATCCTTTGAAATGAGAAAAGTAACCAAGATTTATCTTCTGATGGTGAGAACTTCGTTAGTCCTGCTTTGAAGCCAAGAAGCAGTATTCCAGCATGGAAGAAAAGAACTAACTTGACTGATATTAATGATGATGATCCAAGCTCAGACAGTAAATTCTCTAGTATTTGCTGTCTGGAAAACTTCCTAGTAATGAGATTTCTCTGTTGAAGATCAGGAGGCTGTTGAAGAAAGATTTGGTGAGGAATAAGTTTTGAAACCTATAGTGGGAACATGATTTTTCTTCCATAACATGTTAGAAAGGGGCATTTGCATGGGATTCTGATTAATGGATAATTCATCTGGGCTTGGTTCGTTTTTATGGGCGTTTTTGGGCTGAAAAACATCTTCCTAGCTAATTTATCTACTATGGGTTACCTCCCCATAGTAGCATAATATTTTTAGGCATGAATATAAAATGATTAAGAGGTAATATCAATGTTTTATTATTATTTATTTATTTATTTTTTTCCCAGAGGCACTTCATATGGAAGGGGTCGTCGTAGAAACTTCAAAAAGGGCTCATTTGATTGGAAATCGAGAGTTTTAGTGCCCTTTTTAAGGGTCAAAAGTGATTGGAAGGTAACTAACACCCCTTCCACGCCCACCAGTTCCCCAAACACATCCAATCAAAATTTTGAGATAGCCATTTTGTTCAGCGTAGTTGATTTCCAGATAGAAATTGTGTTTTTGAGGAGGAGACTCTCCCACAGCCCTCAGGGCAAGGGTCGTAAGCTATGCCCTCAGGGCATATAAGGTTTTTACAGAAAGCTTTGTCATAAAAACTTCAAAAAGGCACTTAAAATGGAAGGGGTCGTCGTAAAAACTTCAAAGAGGGCTCATTCAATTGGAATTCGAGAGTTGTAGTGCCCTTTTTAAGGGTCAAAAGTGATTGGAAGGCAACAAACACCCCTTCTATGCCTACCATTTCCCTAAAAAACATCCAATTAAAATTTTGAGACAGCCATTTTGTTCTACGTGGTTGATTTCCAGATAGAAATTATGTTTTTGAGGAGGACACTCCCCCACAGCCCTCAGGGCAAGGGTTTTAGTTATGCCCTGGGGGCATACACGCTTTTTATAGAAGGCTTTGTTGTAGAAACTTCAAAAAGGGCTCATTTGCTTGGAAATTCAATGGGCTAGTGCCCTTGTTAATACTCGAAAGTGATTGGAGGGCAATTAACCCCCCTCTCACGCCCACCTTTTCCTCTAACACATCTAATCAAAGTTTTGAGGTAGCCATTTTGTTCAACACGGTTGAAAATTCTGGAAATTAGGTCTTTGAGGATAACAACCCCCCCTCCCACCCCCCACAGCCCTCAGGGCAAGGGTTGTAAGTTATGCCCTGGGGGCACAGAAGGTTTTGTAGAAAGCGTTGTTGTAGAAACTTCAAAAAGGGCTCATTCAATTGGAAATTTAAATGGCTAGTGCCCTTTTTAATGGTCGAAAGTGATTGGAAAACAACTAACACCCCTTCCATGCCCAGCATTTCCCCAAACATATCCAATCAAAATTTTGAGATAGCCATCTTGTTCAATGTAGTTGAAAGCTCTGGAAATTATGTCTTTGAGCGTGACACTCCCTCCCATGGTCTTCAGGGCAAGGGTTATTAGCTATGCCCTGAGGGCATATATGGTTCTTATGGAAGGAATGCTCGTATAAACTTCAGAGAGGGCTAATTTGATTGGAAATTGAAAGTTTTAGTTCAATTTTTAAGCGTCAAAAGATATTGGAGGGTAACCAGCCCCCCATGCCCTTTTTTCCCTAATGTATCCGATAAAAATTTTGAGATAGGTATTTAGTTAAAAATAGTTCAAAGATCATATAAAAAAACTCCGGTGTCGACACAATCCCCCAGGGCCTGGGGGCAGGCGTTGTAAGTTATGCACTGGGGGCATATATGGTTCTTATGGAAGGGATGCTCGTTTAAACTTCAAAGAGGGCTCATTCGATTGGAAGTTGAAAGTTCTAGTTCACTTTTTAAGAGTCAAAAGAGATTGGAGGGCACCTAGGCCCCCCCCCCCCTTTTTTTCTCAAACCCATCTGATAAGAACTTTGAGATAGCCATTTTTTAAAAAATAGTTCAAAGACCATGTAACAAAAACTCCGGGGTCGACAAAGCTCCCCAGGGCCTGAACCCAGGCGTTGTAAGTTATGCCCTGGGGGAATATATGGTTCTTATAGAAGGGTTGCACGTAAAAACTTCAGAGAGGGCTAATTTGATTGGAAATTGAAAGTTCTAGTTCAGTTTTTGAAAGTCAAAAGAGATTGGAGGGCAACTAGCCTCCCCCACGCCCCTTTTTTCCCGAATGTATTCGATAAAAATTTTGAGATAGCCATTAAGTTAAAAATTGTTCAGCAGTCAGATAACAAAAACTCAGGCGTCAACACAACACCCCAGGGCCTGGGGACAGGTGTTTTAAGTTTTGCCCTTAAGCATATATGGTTTTTATGAAAGGGATACTCGTATAAACTTCAGAGAGAGCTCATTTGAATGGAAATTGAAAGTTCGAGTTCACTTTTTAGTAGTAAAAAGAGATCCAAGGGCATCTACCACCGCCAATCCCACGCCTTCTTTCTCTAAACCCATCTGATGAAAATTTTGAGATAAACATTTTGTTAAAAATAAAATAGTTCAAAGGTCGGATAAGAAAAACTCCGTTGTCAATACAAGCCCCCAGGCCCGGGAGAAGACGTTCTAAGTTATGCCCTAAGGGCATGTATGGTTCTTATGAAAGGGATGCCCTTATAAACTGCATAGAGATCTCATTTGATTGGAAATTGAAAGTTCTAGTTCACTTTTTAAAATTCAAAAGAGATTGGAAGGCACCTATCCCCCTCCATGCTTTTTTTTCTCAAACCAATCTGATAAGAACTTTGAGATAGCCATTTTTTAAAAAATTGTTCAAAGACCATATAACAAAAACTCCGGGGTTGACACAGCCCCCCAGGCTCCGAAGGCAGGCGTTGTAAGTTATGGCTTGGGGGAAACTATGGTTCTTATGGAAGGGTTGCACGTAAAAACTTCAGAAAGGGATAATTTGATTGGAAATTGAAAGTCTAGTTCAGTTTTTGAGAGTCAAAAGAGATTGGAGGGCAACTGGCCTCCCCCCTCCCTTCACGCCTTCTTTCTCCAAACCCATCTGATGAAAATTTTAGGATAGCCATTTTGTTAAAAATAAAATAGTTCAAAGGTCGGATAAGAAAAACTCCGGTTTCAATACAACCCCCCAGGGCCCGGGAGAAGGCGTTCTATGTTATGCCCTAAGGGCATGTATGGTTCTTATGAAAGGGATGCTCATATAAACTTCATAGAGATCTCATTTGATTGGAAATTGAAAGTTCTTGTTCACTTTTTAAGAGTCAAGAGATTTAAGGGCAACTAGCCCCCCCCCCAATGCCCTTTTTTCCGCATATCCATCTGCTAAAAATTTTGAGATAGGCAGTTTTTAAAAAATTGTTCAAACATTAGATAACAAAAACTCCGCTGTCAACACAACCCCCATGGCCCAGGGGGTAGGCGTTGTAAGTGTTATCCTGGGGGCGTATAGGGTTCTTATGAAAGGGATGCTCGTATAAACTTCAGAGAGGGCTCATTTGATTGGAAATTGAAAGTTCTAGTTCACTTTTTAAGAGTCAAAAGATATCCGACGGAAATTACCCTCCTCCCACGCTCCATTTTTTCCCCAGACGCACTTCATATAGTTCAGAAAACAAAGTTCAGATAAAAAAAAACTCCGGTGTCGACACAGCCCCCCCCAGGGCCAAAGGGTAGACATTGTAAGTTATGCCCTGGGGGCATATATTGTTGTTATGGAAGGGATGCTTTGATAAACTATAGAGGGCTCATTTGATTGGGAATTGAAAGTTGCAATTAACTTTTTAAGAGTAAAAAGTGATCAGAGGGCAGCTAGCCTCCCCCCACACTCCATTAATTTTTTTCTCAGACGCACTTCATTTAGAAGGGGTCGTCGTATAAACTTGAAAGGGTCTCATTTCAAAGGGGGCAAACTTGTTTCACTTTGATATTGTTACTTTGATACCAGTTTTGATACTTTGATGAATACCGAATTTGATTTTTTTTTCAAAAGTTTGATTTTGAAATAAGGAATTTTTAAAAATTTGAAACTTTTTGCAATCAAAAACGAACAAAAATTAATTAAAAAAGACTTTACGAAAAATAGATTTTTCAAAGAAAAGTAAAGGCCATTTTAAACCTAAGCTCAGCAGATAAAAATACATGTTAAAATTCAAACTCAAAACGACCAGAAATTACTATTAAAAAATAAATGGAACCCAAAACGAACAGAAATTAAATAAACAATCATAGGAAAAAACATACAACAAGTAATAATATAAATGAATAAATAGATCTTAAAGCGAGTAATGCTTAGATTGAATATGAAAATCAAGCTTAAAACGAATAAAAAAATTTTGCTATTGCAGTATAAATGAGCCCAAAATGAAAGCGCCAATCACGTAGTAGGTTTTAGACTTTTACAGCGAGAGAAGTACTTTTACAATTTTGTAGGTATAACAATCTAGTTATAACCGATACGGTGTCTTGTCATAAATGGTCCATAAGTTAACATGGTATCCACGTGATGGTTAGACAGCAAATCTTATTGATTATGTTATAATAGTAAACCAAAGATTGCGGGATCAAAACAAAATACTAGGGTATATAGGAGTGCTGTTATTGATGTTAAAAGTAAAGATCACCATCTAGTAGTGTCAAGGGTTAATTTAAGGCTGAAATTTCAGAAGAGTAACTACCTCTCAGGAGGTTATGATGTTGGTAGACTCCAGGAAGAAAATTTGAGAGAAAATTTCCAGGAACAGCTGAATACTAAACTTCAAAGTTCAAAATTTGACAATGTGGAAGATGGTTGGAATAATTTTAGAAAAACAATTTGTGAAGTTGCTGTGAAGTTGCTGAGGTGTCTTAGGGGAGAAATTTAGGACTGCGGCTAGGGATATTAGTGACAAGGCTTTATGTTTGATAGAGAGGAGACAGGAGTTGTACACGAATTATCTAAGTGATAGATCATATGAAAACAAAAAGAATGTAAAGAAAGGGGAGAAAGCATTTAAATATGAACTAAGGAGATGTGAAGTGGAGGCCATGGATAAAGTTGGCGAGGATCTGGAAGATCAAGCTAGATGGCATAATAGTAAAATACTGTACTGGCATGTTAATAGAAGAGCTTTAGCAAAGGTTTTATCCTTGTATGGCATACCAGACATATACATTAAAGTCATTTGTGTTGTGTACAAGAATAACACTGCTGCAGTGAAGATAGGGAATGAGGTTACCAGCTGGTTTTGTATTAAACCTGGAGTTACCTTGGTAGTATTATTATTTACCTTGGTAGTATTGTTAGTAAAGACAGTAGGAGCAGTGAAGATGTTAAAAGTAGAATAGCCAAGGCTCAGGGCCTTTTTTCACAGATAAAAAAAGTTTGGAATAATTTGAAGATAACCCTAGTTTTAATTTCAAATGGTTCCATTAAGGTTATGCAAACATTTCCAGGCTATTGAAGCTTATAGCTTATTAAATAGAGGTATCTATTGAATTTGGGTTGATTTAGACAACCAAAACTTGAATGGACAGGTAGGGATTGATCAACAGATTTTCCAGGAGGTTATCATAGGCAGCGCGCTAGCGCTGCCTAAGTAAAGAACGATGTGGGCACAATGTGTTTTTTTTTGTTTTTTTCTCCATACCCCAGCACTTCGTATATACTTCGAAGGAGTTGTCGTAGAAACTTCGAAAAGGGCTCATCCAATTGGAAATTGGAGTGGCTAGTGCCCTTTTTAATATTCAAAAGTGATTGGAGGGCAGCTAGCCCCCCCCCCCCCACGGCCATCATTCCCCCAAGCACATCCAATCCAAATTTTTAGATAGCCATTTTGTTCAGCGTAGTTGATTTCCAGATAGAAAATGTTTTTGAGGGCACTCCCCCACAACCCTTGGGGCAAAGGTTTTAAGTTATGCTCTGAGGGCATATACGTAAGAACGATGTTGGCACAATGTACTATTTATTATTTTTTCCTTTAGAGCAGGGTACATCATATGGAAGGGGTCGTCGTAGAAATTTCAAAAGGGGCTCATTCGATTGGAAATTGAGAGTTCTAGTGCCCTTTTTAATAGTCGAAAGTGATTGGAGGGCAACTAGCCCCCCCCCCCCACGCCAATCATTCCCCCAAACACATCCAATCAAAATTTTGAGATAGCCATTTTGTTCAGCGTAGTTGATTTCCAGATAGAAAATATGTTTTTGAGGAGGACACTCCCCCACAACCCTCAGGGCAAGGGTTTTAAGTTATGCCCTGGGGGGATATAAGGTTTTTATAGAAGGCGTTGTCGTAGAAACTTCAAAACAGGCTTATTCGATTGGAAATTCAAAGGGCTAGTGCCGTTTTTAATATTCAAAAGTGATTGGAGGGCAACTAGCCCCCCACGCCCATCATTTCCCCAAACACATCCAATACAAATTTTGAGATAGCCATTTTGTTCAGCGTAGTTGATTTTCAGATGGAAAATATATTTTTGAGGAGGACACTCCCCCACAGCCCTCAGGGCAAAGGTTTTAAGTTATGTCCTGGGGGCATATAAGGTTTTTAAAGAAGGTGTTATCGTAGAAACTTCAAAAAAAGCTAATTCGATTGGAAATTCAAAGGGCTAGTGCCTTTTTCAATCTTCAAAAGTGATTGGAGGGCAACTAGCCCCCCCCCCCCCGCCAATCATTCCCCCGAACACATCTAATAAAAATTTTGAGATAGCCATTTTGTTCAGCATAGTTGATTTCCAGGTAGAAAATATATTTTTGAGGAGGATTCTCCCCCACAACCCTCAGGGCAAGGATTTTAAGTTATGCTATGGGGGCATATAAGGTTTTTATTGAAATCTTTGTTTTAGAAACTTGAAAAAGGACTGATTCGATTTGAAATTCAAAGGGCTAGCACCCTTTTTAATAGCCGAAAGTGATTTGAGGGCACATCCCAAACGCATCCAATCAAAATTTTGAGATATCCATTTTGTTCAACGTAGTTGAAAGTTCTTTAAATTAGGTCTTTTTAGATGAAAACCCCCCTCAGAGCCCTCAGTGCAAGGGTTGTAAGTTATGCCCTGGGGGATATAAAGTTTATATAGGATAATCTACCGATTTTGCGTTGTTTTAAAATTGAGTGTTTCCAAAAATTACCGTGTACTTGATACGGGTGCGTCAAAATCCTTAATTCGAGATGAAGTTCTTAAGAGGTTTGAAGTTCTTAAGAAGTTGTTATAGAAATTTCAAAAAGGGCTCATTTGACTGGAAATTGAAATTGCCCGTTTTAATAGTCAAAAGTGAGTGGAGAGTAATTAACCCCCCTCTTACACCCACCGTTTCCCCAAAAACATTCAATCAAAGTTTAGAGATAGCCATTCAACGCAGTTGAAAGTTCTGGAAATTATGTATTTAAGGATGACAAACCCCCCAGAGCCCCAAGGACAAAGGTTGTAAGTTCTGCCCTGGGGGCATATAAGGTTTTTATAGATAGAGCTGTTGTAAAACTTCAAAAGGGGCTCATTCAATTCGAAATTCAGAGGGCTAGTGCCTTTTGTAATAGTCGAAAGTGATTGGAGGGTAACTAACCCCCCTCTCACACCCACCAGTCTTCCAAACACATCCAATCAAAATTTTCAGATAGCCATTTTGTTCAACGTATTAGAAAGTTCTGGAAATTATGTCTTTGAGAATGACACCCCCCCCCGCACTCAGGACAAGGGTTGTATGTTATGCCCTGGGGGCATATAAGATTTTTATTGAAAATTTTGTCATAGAAACTTCAAAAGGGCTCATTTGATTGGAAATTGAAAGGGCTAGGGCCATTTTTAATAGTTGAAAGTGATTGGAGAGCAAGTACCGCCCCTCTCACGCCCACCATTTCCCCATACACATCCAATCAAAATTTTGAGATAGCCATTTTGTTTAACGTAGTTGAAAGTTCTGGAAATTCGGTCTTAGAGGATGACAACCACCCTAACAGATCTTAGGGTAAGGGTTGTAATTTATGCCCTGGGGCATATAAGGTTTTTATAGAAAGCGTTGTCGTTTCCAAAATGGCTCGTTCGATTGGAAATAGAAAGGGCTAGTGCCCTTTTTAATAGTCGAAAGTGATTGGAAGGCTTGACAGTTTTATAGTAAAGATCGATGTGGGTATAATGTATTATTTTTTGTTTTTGTTGTTGTTTAGACCAGGGCACTTCGTATCGAAGGAGTTGGAAAACCCCTATGCCTTCCCAAGGCCAGAACAAAATTTGCACTTTACTCAAAAAATACAAATGAATGTGCATTGTCAGTTTAATATACATATACTGAAATATAGTAATCAAAATGTTAATATTATTCAATTTATTAAAGTTATAAAAGTAAAAAAATTATATTTTTTAGTAAAGTGCAAATTTTGTTCTGGCCTTGGGAAGGCATAGGGATTTTGCGCACAACTTATGTTAATTTCTGCTCGTTTTGATTTCGACTCGGTTAATTATTGTAATTTCTGTTCGTTTTGGGTTTCATTTATTTATCGATGCTGATTTGTGGTAGTTTCACGCTTGGTAGATTATTTGATTTTACTTTTGCTCATTTGTTGTTTAATGGAGTTCTTTACTTTTCTTTGAAAACTTATTTTGTGGAAAAAGTTTTTTTAATTAGTGATGCTAAAAAATATGATTGTATAATGGAGAAGTTTTGGATGGTCTTATTGCAATTGATGTGCTCAAACTCGAGACGTCCAAAATGTCCAAACTTTCAACTCTAACCATTCAAAATTTAACTATTCTCAAGAATTTCTAGGTCTTATTATATTGTTAATCTTCTTACTTCTGCTAAAGTTGTCATTTTTGATTTTTGAAGTTTATTTAAAGGGGAGATCTTAAGTTTATATTGCCACATAAACATGATTGCTTCAAAAATTGCTCAGAACTTAAGGAACAGGATCTTACAGGTCAAACCTAGGATGTAGGGGTGTCAGATGATTTTTTAAGAGGGAAGAAAAATGTGCATTTAAGCCACGAATTTCTGATTCTTTTATAGCAGTGCTCGTTCGAGCTAATAGTGAACCCCCCCCCCACCACTTTGTACAGGTATAGTAATAAGCTGAAGTAAACTTGTCTAGGTATGGTCTAAAACGCGAATGTCTATTATCTTGTTTCAGCATATATTTTTACTGTTGTTTAGTCTTCCTTCTTTATTTTTTTAAGACAAGGTACATCATAAACATTTTAGAAAGCTGGGGAGAGGCCCCTTCCAGATTTTGGTCCAAAGAATTTCATTGCCCCTTTAAATTATGAAAAATAATGACCCAAAAATATATTTTTATCTAACTTGAACGTCCTCCTTTTCCCCCATTTAAGTCATTCTAATTATTGATATTAACTATGATTTTATATTTGCAGACTTTGGGGTGACCACGGACAAGCTGCACTAGAGCTATCTCATGTTTGTCTAATTAATGCAACATCTCTTGGTACTGAAATCCTCAAGTCCCTTGTGCAGCCTGGAATTGGAGGATTCACCATAATTGATTGGGAGTCAGTGACTGAAGAAGATGTTGGAAATAAGTATGAAATAAACCTAATTCCTTCTTTTTCTTAGCTTCTCTTTTTGTTAACTTTCTGTCTTACCCTAAAATCGATGTCGAAGAATAAGGATAAATCTTAACCAGTTAGTACGCAGCCCGAACTTGACTATAGTATCCCTGGATGAGATATATGAGCTTTTATTGGACACTGTCTGCCGCGTCACAATCCATGCACTGTCTCTGAGTATCCAGTTGATGAAGATGTCAATAGCGGTCAATGTTGAATACTGTACTCGAGGATCTTTCAAGTCGTAAAAGCTGGTCGATATATCTAACCAGGATCTAAGCCCCACCCGGTTTGCGCGTCGGGTTGTGTTCCTGACCAAGCTTAAGCGGTTGAAAAGAATAATTACACCTATTGCGACAGCAATGCTTGTGGGAAATTTCCCTATTGGATTTTTTACATTGGATATCATCCCTTTTGTGTTAACTGTGGCTTTGTGAATTGCCGAAATATTTATTTCTAAATAGCTATTTCCTGTCTCTGGTAAATTTACAAGAACATTCTAAAGTAGTTCCAAAAAGAACAAGGCCGATTCCGGAAAAAAAGTTATTGTTATAGTATTAGTTATTTATTATAGTATTAGTTATAGTTATATATAGTTATAGTTATAGTTTTTCCGGTGTCCAGTTGTTAACTAACAACATTAGCTAACACATTTCTGTTAGTTTACAAAAGTTGTTTGTGAGCAGTTCTAAAAAACTATTTGATTGGGCAGGTAATTGAAAACAACAAAGAAACAGAAAGTTCCAAATCCGTTGGAAATCCAGTTGGAAAAAGCATCAGTGTCTAATATACTTGCCTGTCGTGATTATGTTTGTTGGAAACCTGAAAAAGAATTTGCCAATAATTTCTTAGATCACCCTTTCTTTCCATTTAAAATTAAAACAAAAGGAAAATATTGAAAAAAAGGGTAACATATTTTAATTTGACAGTGAAATAAAAAACAAAAACTTTTTTGTACTGATAATAATAAAAGCCTGAATATTTTGGCTTTGTATCTGCAAGCCTTAGTCAACAGGGAGGAAAAACTAAAAATATATAAACAGGTATGATAAAAAATGTAAGAAGACAGACGCAATTCAAAAACGAAAGAAAACTTACATCCAAATAAAATTTAATATGGAACTTCAGTTAGTATGACGATACAATTAGAGAGCTATCATTGCTCTCATCCAATATATTCATGAATGCTTAGATAGAGGTAAAATTTCAGCAACAATATATTTAGATTTTAAAAAAGCATTCGATACAATATCCCATTGTATTCTTTTTCGTAAATTGGATAATTGTGGTGTGCGCGGACCGGCGTTGGATCTAGTTAAATCTTATCTTGATAAGAGAAAGCAACGAATAGATGGAGGTAATTTTCTCTCTTCGCCTGTTCCTCAGTCCTCGATGGTTGGGGTGCCTCAGGGCTCTGTCCTAGTTCCTCTGCTTTTTCTAGTTTATATGAATGATTTTCACCGCGCTTTGGCAATCCCATGTCTCAGCACACATTTTGCTGATGATACGGCAATTTCAATTTCTGAGAGGAATGACGAGGAGTTGGAGGCAAAACTTGATACTGCATTTTTTAATGTTCTTGATTGGTGTTCTTCAAATTTTATTGCTTTGAATTTCTCAAAAACTAATTTCATAATTTACGGCAGGAAGTCAAATATATGCCCTCGTATTACCCGAGTTACTTCTTCAAAGTATCTATTATCAATAACTCGGGTTGAAAGTGATAAAGTACCTTGGACTTGTGATTGACGAAAGCCTATCTTTTAAAACACACATTCAAAATATACGCTTAAAGATTTCGAGGTATGTTGGTTTAATGCGGAGGTTGAAGCATTATTTGCCCTACTCTGCTTTACGAAGCATTTATTTTGCTCTGATTCAGTCTAATATTAATTATTGTTCTCTAGTATATTTATCTACATTTAAAAGCCATATTAAACCAATACAGATTTTACAAAATAAAGCAGTAAGAATCCTGAAACTTTTTATTTCATCGCCTATTGCACTTCCAAATAAGTCTTCTACAGTATCTTTATATACTTATCTAGATATACTTCCAGTTTCTCAACAATTTACTTTTGGAGCAATTATTTTCAAATTTAATTATGACATTAAGAAATTACCACCATATTACCTCAATCAAAGTTTGTTCTTCCAATCACAAGATTTACATCGTTATAACACGCGACAAAAAAAAAGAGTATCTACATTGACAAGTATAGTACTGAGAGATCTAAATTCGCCCCGTTCGTGTCAATAGCCCGGTGCTGGGATGCTCACAAGGATTTTATTGATAAATTTTCTTCTATCCATTTAATAAAAAGGAATCTTAAATTTCATTTAGTTCAGGATTACTTTTAATTAAGCCTCTTTTTGATATGACTAAGTTATTTGTTTGATTTGTTGTTCTGGGTGAATGTGGGCCTCTCGGCTATCTTTTAGTATTAATTTATATTTAATAATATTGATTTTTTTTATTTTTTATATTTATATTTATATTTGGATCCTGGGCTAGCTGCTACTTTCATATTATGTTGTATTATTGTATCTTTGCCGTCGTAATTATCTTTGTATTGTAGCGTAATTTGTTATTGTATCTTTGTCTAGGCCTAGTTTTTTGAGCTTGTCTCCCCATGGGCTTATGTCAATTATATACTTGTATATGTTAATATTAAAATGATTGAACTTGAACTTGATTGAACTAGTAAATATTGCCAACTTTATTTAAATGCCAGTTTTCTTTCGTTTTTCATTTTGTTTTTGTATACTCATTTTAATTTATGTATGTCATTTTGTTTTTTAGATTGGTTTTATATAAGACTTTTTTCAAGTTATTCTTCTGGTATATCCATCTGATTACTCAAAAAGTGCACCTTTACAGACCAAGCGCCTATATTACTGTAGATGTAGATGTAGATTTTCTGTAGATGTACAAAGATGTGTAGATGTACTGTAGATGATAATTTCTTAAACCACATTGGCCTGACATAACATAAAGAAAGAAAAACGAGCAAAAATGGGGTTTTTAAAGGCCAAATTTATTTTTCCAGTATGTTCATTTGGCATTTAAAAACCCCATTTTTGCTCGTTTTTCTTTCTTTATATTACTGTAGATGCACAAGGTAAAGAGTTTAAGGGCCAGGGATGCTAGAAAAGAGAGAGATCATGATGTATTGAAAAAAGCGCAATTTATTCAAAAAATACACTTGGTTTCTTTTTTCTTTGGTAGATTTAACAAAGTCTCTGTTAGTGCTGTGTTTGTGGTAGGCCCCCAGGGTCTTATAATTTTTTGTGTGTTCAATATAATGTGTATTTGTATCCTCTGTTTTGATGAATCCATCCCCTTTCCAGTAAAGTCCAAATATGTTATGTTCTAAAATGTTTCCTAGGGTCCACATATACTTTATGTCATCTCCTGAGTTTTTCTAAGTTCAAGTTTCTATGATGTAAACTGTTGTTCATGTTGGGTATTAGAAAAAGTATTTTTTACAGCTATCTTTCACTACAAAAATGGAGCTTATTTATTTAGTAGAAACCTAAAATATTTTTAAGGCTGTCATTACAGTTGATATTTTTTTCAGTTTCTTTCTTACTGTTGATCAAATTGGACAAAATCGGGGAAAAGCTGCGACCAACCTGATATTAGAATTGAATCCAGATGTGAATGGTAAATGCATAGATGAACAATTGACAAGTATTCTTGCTAGTCCAGATGCACCAGGAATGTTTAAAAGGTTTAATATAGTCATTGCCAATGGCCTGAATGAAAAGTGAGTTTTTAAATTTATTTTTCAATAAAATAGAACCGAAAGCTTGGGTCTCTCGCCTATACGAATTTTTTCCAGAATAAAAAAAAAAATTACAACCCTGGACCTGGATGTAATTACGATCGAATATTCTAAATTAATCATTTAATCTAGTTAATTTTAATTAACTATTTTTTTATTGATTAGGTTTTTAATGAATTAAAATATTTATTTAACAAATTTATTGCAGTAGGATACTATACAACCTTCGGGATACCAAAGTAAAAAAGATACTTAGGCAAAAATTTCTGTTGAAGGAAAGGTACCATATCCAAAACAACATAAATTGGAGGATAGACAGTAATTTAGGAAACCTTGTGTCATAGTTTTTTTTTTATTAATATTATTAATCATTAATTTTTTGATCATTGGATTATAAATTTGACTTTTTAAGTAATGCTGAAACTCGATGAGTGGTCCATAATTGTATCCGTATTTAACCATTCAAAACAGTGCATGATATCTATGATTCTTCTGTTTGTTGTTGCCTGTCATATAAAATTCTAAATAAAAATTGCCTTGACACAGAGAAGAAACCTTCAGGGACCAGAGCTATATCCATTTTTTTTGGGTGAAGGGGTATATTTTTATTCAGGCAAGGGGGGGATAACAGGTACCAGTGCCGTTCATGGAAGTTCCCTGCCAAGGGTGTTCGTGAAATTTTGGGGATAATAACAACTCTCTTGTGGTTTCAGGCATACTCTTGCTCTAGAAATGAAGTTATATGCAGAAATGAAACCACGACCAGGTCCTGAAGAAGAAAGGGTCTTGGGGTTATGACAGTTCAAAGACTTCTTTGCAAAACTTCTTAAACAGCAGTTGAAACTTGATCTGAAGGGGAAGAAGAAAGATAAATTTTAAAATGACATCAACGTTTTTGTCTTTTCTATAGACATGATGTCTTTGTATAAGAATTATATAAGAATAATATTTATTTTTATAATTATTTGTATAAGAATATTATTTTCTTTTGGAGACAGTTAAGGAAAATGATTAGGAGATGACAAGGAGGGTGTAGTAAGAAGGGCTGTCTGTGGGAAAAGATACCCTTTAGTATGCGGGCAATTCTTTTTCAAGATTTGTTCTTATTAGTTTGACTCGAATATGGTGACCCCTAAAAACAACGAATATTATGTATTTTTTTTATATATAGTTGCATAAGGTGAGTTAGAAAGGGGTCACCATAAGGGAAATGATTAGGAGTTGATGAAGAGGAGACTGTAAGGAAGGCTGTCTTTGAGGAGAAGACACCCTTTAGTATGAGGAGGGTATTCTTTTATGGATTTGTTTTTATTAGTTTATGGCGGCTCGAAGTGTGTCTGGTTTGAGTACTATTTAATGAGAAAAGTGTAAGTGTCATCTTAATTTAAAAAAACCTCTTTGCAACCGTTACAAACCTCTTTCGTGCAGCCACCTTTTGTACTGTTACCCCTTTAAGAGGTAGGTCTGGTGCGAATAGGACTGTTGGTAATGTTTATAACGAATATTTCATCCCTTATGAAGATACCTCTAAAAATATCGTAAGTGCTATTTCTTTTTTTCCTCCCTTGCTGGTGGTATCACCTCTGTTTCTCTACTTGTTTTCTTTTCCCTCCTCCTTTTTTCCTTCTTTGACTGAATATTTTTTATACTCCAACTTTTTTTTTTTATGTTGTCTCCATGCCACCTATCAACTTCGAGTATGTGCTCAATGTATAAGGAAATTTTAAATATTAAACATTATTTCTTTATATGATAAAAATACATATATATATAGGTAATAAATAATATGAGTAAATATTTATAAAGAATGTAAATAAATATATGAATAATAAAAATATGAATAATATACATTAAATTAATAAACAAATAGATAAATATATAAATAAAATAGAAGTTTTAGGCAATGTGCCATAGGCAATTAAGCCATTTAGGAGGTATTTATTTAAACTTATTACTTCGTTTAACTTGTTGTTCTGTAAGTAGATTTATCAATTTATCTTAATTTTAAAGTATAAATTGTTCTTTATATAATAAATAATAAATTTACTTTTTAAGGCTGCTCTCTCAACTTTCATCCTATCTCTGGAACTTGAGTATACCCCTCATTATATGTCGCAGCTATGGTTTGGTGGGTCACATTCGAATACAAATAAAAGAGCACTGCGTCATTGAATCTCACCCCGATAGTTCATTGGATGATCTCCGGCTGGACCGACCTTTCCCTGGTCTTGTTAAGTATATGAGTGAACAGGATATAGACACAATGGATAAAGCTACGTTCACACATACGCCACAGCTAGTATTTTTATATAAAGCTTTGGAAAGGTGGAGACGAGAAAAGGGTGATGAGGGCTTGCCCATGTCAAGAGTGGAAAAAGCGGAATTTAAAGGGAATTTGGAAGAAAGTAAGCATGACAAATGAATTAAATTTAAAATTTAGGATGAAAAGCAATGTGGATTGCCATATTTATGGCCAAAGGATGCACAAATGGGAGGAAAGGGGGTTTATCTCCCCTTCTCCATAGGAGATCCGAAATTATAAAGTTATATTGCTATAACCTTTTCAAAAGT
>JAQQPU010001398.1:39758-57938 GCA_029168905.1 Artemia sp. Kazakhstan ARC1039 | reverse complement strand
GACTATAAGACTGTAAAGTTGCGCTTTGAATAACATTATTTATTTTTCCTCTTTAAAGATTCAATAGTCATTTATTGAAACAACTTTCATAGTAATGGTAAAGGCCTCAACTAAATTACGCTATATCTAATAACACAAAAAAAGCATTATTGAACAACACAGAAAAAAAACACAGGAAAAACAAAACATTAAGCACATTTCTATAAAAGGGAAAAAAAGAATTGCTTTCCGGCGATTGCTGAACATCTACGTCTAGACTTTGGCGTGAAGCAGGTAATGCCATCAGGGCTTTTGAGTTGGTAGGCTTTGAATTTAACGAGATAGATGGCGGTACGACCAAGCAAAATGAATTAGGCTTGTGTAATGTGGCTTTTTTGTATTGGATCGTCATGATTAATGCTTTTCATGAAGCTAGAAGGGCTAATTCTTTGGTTAATTGCACTTTTTCACAGAAAATCATCGGAAATAATGCAGGAAATCAGCTTTAACAGCGCTGCAACGCCGTCTCCACTTTATTTTTGAGTTATATTTATTTTTTATTTATTTTAAGAATAGTATATATCTGTTTTTCTATGACAATTCTATAATCGAAATTTGGGCTGCATTTTCAAAATCAAGTATCTTATTGCTATGCGAGATCACCAACTTTTACAATCAGAATGCGCGTAATTTTATGCCAAATAGCTTAACAGCTTGCGATGTTGCTTTTGATTGAATTAGTGATAGGATAGATCGAGTGGTAGGCACCGTTCTTTGTTTTTTTTTTTTTTTTAAGTAAAGAGCGATGTTAAAACTTAAAAGTAAGAATTAAAAAAACTTAAAACGTTCCTGCCAAACCGCCCTACTTCTTTAAAGTAAAGTATAACTTGCAGTATGCTGAAAACTTATTAGACTCCATCAATTACTGTCAGTTGAATAATTATGTTCCATTTACCTTTCAATAGGTTTTGAAAAACACTTCTTAGCTGTTTGCTTTGTTTAAATAATCCAAGTAGCTGATAAATCTGATAAAATACAACTGATAAACCTGATAGTAGCTGATAAAACTGATAAAGCTGATAAATCTTTAGAAACTTTAATGGCGGATAACTTGAGTAACGGCTGCTGGCTTTTGGACGGATAAATTTTTGTCTTAGAGCAGACGGTCGGAATTTGCCAAGCATATCAACAGATAATGACTCGGATCTTGTCACGTCTGTTGACGCATAAGGTAACAACAGTACCTCTTTGTAACCGGATCGTGAGTGCTGTATATCAAAGATCTTTTAGAAAGGAGTGTTGCTGTGCAGCATCCTTCTCGAACAATCGCCGGAGTGTCGTTCTCTGCCGTTCACTTTTCTGATGCCGGGGAAGGATACAACTGTCTATAATTTAATTTAAAAACTTCAGATATCATTTTAATTTAAAAACTTCATTTTCGTAACCAATCAGAATGCTTCATTATACATACAATATGAAATATATTGTTTTGATTGGTAATATCTGATTTCAAAGCTAGAATATGAATGGAAAATACCACTTAGTGGGCTGCTTTGAGTGGTTGATCCAATGGGTTGTATTAAGACAATAGAGGTGTTTGGCCGGCAGTAGAAGTCTCGTTCTAGAGGGAACATCGATAAGTTACGGAAACAATCGATATCGGTTTATCGAAGTGAAGTTTGCTTGTTTTAGCGTGTGTTCAACGAAGAAACGGGTTTGTGTTTGATTTGAGCTTGGAATGATGTACTCACCACGCAGGCTCTAACCAGTTGTCAATTACTTCAGGGTTTCAGAGAGCAAAGGGCTATGTAAAGGGCAAACTCAGGTGCTGACTAGTCAGCTATTGACTCGTTAGTCAAATCATTTAAGGTTAGTCTTTAAAATGTACGATTGACCTCAAACCTGACTTCTGCACCACTTGTGCATGAACTTGCTCTTTGAATCAAGTGTTTATAAAGTGGCTATGTAAAAAGGGCTAGTTAAGTTGTAAGGGCTATAAAGGGCTATGTAAGTTATAAATAATTTCTGAGACCACGCTGGCTAATTGTGACAAACAAAAAATCGTAAAAAAGAGAGAAACGAGGACAATAACAGCCAGTGAAAACAGAAGAAAAAGTTATGCAAGTATTTCGATTGAGACCTCCGCTCAACTGTCCTCAGCGCAGAATAATATAAAATGCAGATAAAAGTCCAAAGGACAATACAAAAACCAAACCTCAAAATAAACATTAAAGCTGAAAGTTTATATTATTTTATATTATAAAGTTTATATACCACGGCCTAAACCCTTTTGCTATACATAATAAAATCTCAAAAGGTGTGTTTTGTTTGATAATCTATGGATTGGAGCAGTTTCTTAAGTAAAAATTACATATTATTGTCAATCAGAAAAGAAGAAGATCAAAAATGTGCCATGGTTTTGGGCTCTAAATGAAACAAAACATTCTTTTCCTAAACAAAATTTCTCATGGAATTTTTTCGGACAGTTTTAATCTATGGAGGATAAAAGCCAATCAGAGTTTGTCTAAGAATTATAGAAGAAGAAAAACTAAAATGTATGTATAGGAACAGTGGAGTGATCTTTGCTTGGAAATACATTGCCCAGGGATCAGTCCCACCTGCTGCAGGGTCTGGAATTGCATGGAGATTATGCATTAGTTTCTCAAAATAATCAAACAAGAAGAATGAGAAAGTATATGTCTTGTACGCATGTAGTGAGGAGGAACCTGTGGGGGTTTGCTCCTAAAATATATAAGGTTTTACCATGTTTTCTTTTAAGTTTAATATAATTTGTCTCTTTTCGCATGTTTTTGGATTTCTGCACTCACCGCCCCCTTCGGAATGAATTCATGGAAACATTCTTTGTCATATTGTTGATTGCACTTTGCTTTTTCCAGATATCGACACCAGGCTACATTAGATGCAGATGCAGTTTATAAGCACGTCCTTCGCATTTTGGACGAGAGAGGATGGTCTCACAACCTTGTGACAGAAACTGACGTTCGTTTTTTCTCCAAGAACGCTCATGCTCTGCGTCTCCAACGAGGGACTTCATACGCTGCAGAAATTGCTCTGAAGTCTGATGTTCAAACACTAGGTATTGTATCTCATTGAGATGTCTTCCTTTTCAAAACCTATATCTGAGGGACTTTAAAAAAACTATCCTAATTTTATTAATTTTTTTTTTCATCTGAAAGTTAAAAAATAAAGTCGGACATTAATTGTCTTAGGAGCTTAATTTCAAAATACCAACTACCAAGATCATCAAAAAAAAAAAAAAAAAAAAAAAAATTCACACCTGAAAACTGGTATTTCTAAGATTTTTCAATTAAGAGTGTCACTATTTTGTTGTTTTTGGGGTTGTATCACAGAAGGGCTAATTTGTGAAAGTTGACGACGATTCTTGCCCACAAAAATTCATCTTCACAAAACATAACTTCAAAGGAAAGCTACAGTTTCTTAAATTGCTTGGTGCTATTTCTTCTTACCTAATTTCTTGCTGAATTTAAACCCACGTTTCTTTTTTCAATTTTAATTCTAGCAAAAACGGCATAACTTTATATCGAAGTATTTCTCATTAAAAATTGAATTGGCAATTTTTCCTTAATTTTTAAATAAATGGTGTGTAAGTTACCACTTGACCAACTAAAACAGTCAAATTTCCATTTTCACTGTCCTTGGTACATTTTTGCTGTTTTATGGATTTTGTTTTAAAATCACACATAGTCTGAATATTCAGGTTATGAAAGGTAAATCTGAAATACTGATATTTTGGTATTTGGTATTTTCATATAGAATTTATATTGCGTATTGTATCGTAAAGAACTGTATTAGTATTAGACAGATATAACCCCATTACATATAATACTCCCTATAAGGTCTTGTCACATGTCTTACAGGAGAAACGCAAACATATCTAGTATGAAAATATACACTTAGAAAAAAGAATTACCAGCAAACTAGTATAAATCAAATATACAGTAAAACTGTAAAAAGTGAAACTAGAAAAAAGAAAACTTTACTACTGAGAATAAGAAATTAACTCTCGACACAGATATCAACATTCAAGAGATCGACACTGAAACGATGAAATCAAAGCTGAATCTAAGCTGTGTAAATGCTTTAACTGATAAACACTTGAGGCTTACCATTCGGGGTAAGAAGAAAATGTTTAGGGAGGAACTTAGGGTAAGATGCTCCTTACTTTTCCCCTACGCGTGGAGATCTGGATGGAACTGGGAGTCATACGATGAGTAAATGTGAAGAATTGAGCGAGCTGCGGAAGGAAATGCATGGAGAGTGTAGGTTTGACAAAAGGGGGGTTGGTGAGTATGGTGCAGGATGAGTGTTTTGTAAGTGTTGAAAGGTTAGGATGGTTTCTCAGGCTAAGAATGGAACACAGAAATAAATTTCTGCAGTTTGTGTCGGGTTTTCTTTATGTAGTATGGTACAATTAAAAATGAACTTTTCATTTGTGTTGCCCTGGCCCCAGGATTTTAGGGACATTAAATAAAAAAAACAACTTTTTTTAACTGAAAGTAAGGAACGACGTTAAAACTTAAAACGAACAGAAATTATTCCGTATATGAAAGGGGCTGTCCCCTCCTCAATGCCTCGATCTTTACGCTAAAGTTATTTATTGTTTAAAAAAAAATAGAGTTGTGAGAAAGTCAAACTTTAGCGTAAAGAGCGAGGCGTTGAGGAGGGGACACCCCCTTTCATATACGGAATAATTTCTGTACGTTTTAAATTTTAACGTCGTTCCTTACTTTCAGTTAAAAAACTTGTTTTTTTTTATTTAATTTTTGAAAGTTTTTGAATGAATGCAGGTTTTGATTTTGGCTCACCGTACATGAATAATTGAAACAAAATTTGCATATTAATTGTACTTTTATTTGGTTAAATGGCTTTCTCGAAACTTGTTTAATTTTATTTACGAACTTTTTATTAGTAATAAATATACGTAACTTACGAATTAACTTACGTAACGAACTTCTATATTAATAGATTTTTAATACGTATATTAGGGGGTTCGCCCCCTAGTCAATACCTTGCTCTTTAAGCTAAAGTTCGAATTTTGTTCCAATTCTTTAAAAATGACCCCTTAATCACAAAGGCCGTTAATTAGAACAAACAGCTCTTATGAAAGTACTAAAAAATCTTTGGCTTAAATAGCTAGGTATTAACTAAGGGGTGAACCCAATCATACACTTAATATTTTCTGTTCGTTTTAACTTTTGATGTTGCTCCTTACTTTCAGTTGAAAACTTGTTTTTTAAATTTAATTTCTGATCTTTTTCTTTAATAATGCTGGGAAATCCAGCACCCCCCTCATAGCAATGTCCCTTCCTCCATGAAAACTTCCTACATGGAAAGATCCTCCCATATAACCCCCGCCCCCCTCCCCAACTACAAGAAAAAATTCCCCCTGAAAGCGTCTGTATACTTCCCAATAACCAATACTATATGTTAACACTGGATAAAGGTCATAACTCTCAGCCCTCCCCCCCCCGGGGACTTCGGGGGATTAAGTCATCCTAAAAGACATAGTTATCATATTTTCGATCATGCTGAACAAAATGGCTATCTCAAAATTTTGATCGAGTGACTGGGAAAAAAATGAGCGTGGGAGGGGGCCTAGTTACCCTCCATTTTTTTGGTCACTTAAAAAAGGACACTAGAACTTTTGATTTCCGTCCCAATGAGCCCTCCCACGATATTCTAGGACCATTGGGTCAATACGATCACCCCTGGGAAAAAAAAAACAAAAAAAAAAAACGCATCCGTAATCTTTCTTCTGGCAAAATATGCAAAATTCCACATTTTTGTAGATAGGTGCTTGAAACCTCTTCAGTAGGGTTCTCTGATACGCTGAATATGATGGTGTGATTTTCATTAAGGTTCTATAACTTTTACGGGGCCTTTCCCCTTTTTTTCTAAAATCAGCCAAATTTTCCCAGGCACGTAAATTTTGATGGCTAAGACTAAACTTGATAAAACTTATATATTTGAATCAGCATTAAAATCTGATTCTTTTGATGTATCTATAGGTATCAAAATTCCATTTTTTAGAGTTTTGGTTACCATTGAGCCGGGTCGCTCCTTACTTACAGTTCATTACCACGAACTGTTTGATAAAAGTTACTATTTTTATCGTTATATCCCAAACTTTATCCTTTATTCGTTATAACCCATTTTTATTTCTGAAATATCTAGCTTGTAACCAAAACTCTATTCTTCGTGAAAATTCTGCAAGCGATAACTGTTTTCCTATCCAAAATAAACAGGGTTATTGTATGTAAGGCAAACCGGGTTGTGACCCCCTGTTGTCCTTTACCTAAACCAAAATAGCTTTCGTACCTTGTATAAGACATACCAAATACATCATGCCCGGAACTATATTTTATATTATATACATAATATATATATATATAAGTTATATATATATATAAGTTATATATATATAAGTTATGTGTTGAAGAGAATTATTCTCGCTTTTGAAGGGAATCTATGGGCGCCGAAAGGTTCATATAAGAAAAATTGGCCTTAATTTCAATGAAACTAAAACTGAGTTTCTTGTTTTCAATTGAAAAGGAAGTAATCTTGGCCCAGATGTGAAACTAGGTAGCAAGATAGTAAAAACTTCGTCTAGTATAATGTATCTGGGTCTACCTTTTGGTTGTAACGTTAATTTTACGCGTACTTCGTTAGTGGATGACTCTGCTAGCAAAGACCAGAAAGCTTACGGTATGCTACGGTAAATTTGAAATCAAACTGGTTCTGAATGGAACCCGAGAGGGTAATATAGTTAGAAATTGGAGGAGTTGATAAAGAACTTCGATATTGTGATATTCAGTCTCCAACGATTTATTTTTATGATTCGTGTCTCCTCTTTTAGCTCAATTCGATTCTTCGCTCTTTTTTAAGCGTTTGGACTGTAGGGGTAGGGGCCAATTTTTTTTCCATCCTATTTAAGGACATCTTGATTTTCGTCTGTCTCCGCTCTATTACCAAAACGATATCTGGTAGCATTAAATTGGTAAGTTCAGACCCGCTGGAAAAGTGTTCTTCCAGCCAGCTAAAGCAGTTCTTTTGGCCTGGAACAGACTACATTTCGACAACATCTTCTTTTAGTGTTTCATTGAAAATATCCCCCCCCCCCCCTACCCTAGATCTTGAAAAGTGAATTTTTTGTATTTTCATTAAAAAAATCGAAAAAAGCCCCCCTCCCCTATAGTGTTGTTGAATTGGTGGCCCTGACCGTTGGAACGTTACTATTAGCTGTTTTCTATCTTTCCCCGCCCTATTCCAGGACAAAGATTTTTGTCCGATCACCGTTATATTGCCAAAAATCCCTCTGGTAGTGTTAAATTGGCAAATTCAAACCCACTGGAAAAGTGTGTTTCAAGCCAATTACATCAATGTTTGTCCTGGTATAGGGGTGCGAATTGCGGAGGGAGGGGAAGGGGAGCTACATTTCGAAACCTCCTTTTTTAGTGTTTTATTTCAAAAACGCTCCCCTCTACTACTACTACTACTAACAACTCATCGCAGCACCAAGCTGGCTGAGGCCAACACAGCTACGCACGCTCCTCCTCCATCTCAATCTATTCAAAGCCTCCCTTTTTACACCCTCCCACGAAGTTTCTATTTCCTTTAAATCTTTCTTTTTGACGTCCTCCCATCCCAGACGAGGGTGACCTGCTTTCCGTTTAGCCCTAGATGGTAGGCCGAAAAGAACAATCTTCGGCAATCTGTCATCTTTCATCCGCACAACGTGCCCTAGCCACCTCAACTTTTCTTTCATTATAGCCTTAGAAAGCGGTATTGAACCACATTTTTTGTACAGCATATTGTTTGAAATACGGTCAGTCAGTCGGGTACCCAGAACAGTCCTTAAGTAATTTCTCTGGAAACATCTAGCAAATCTTAAGCCGCTTTTCGGAGCGCCCATGCTTCAGAGCTATATTTGACCACTGTCATCACTGTAGCTTATAATATTCTAATCTTGGTTTGTAGACTTATCTTCCTATTCTTCCAAACTTTTTTTAACTGTGAAAGAACACCCTGAGCCTTGGCTATTCTACTTTTAAAATCTTCACTGTTCCCACCATCTTTACTAATAGTACTACCAAGGTAAGTGAAGCTGCCCACCTGATCAATCTTTTCATTACCCGACGTCACCTTTTCATCTTCACTTATTCCTTATTCCTAGCCTTAGTGACTTAGTCTTCTTAACATTAATTTTTAAATCTATTCTAGCACCCTGAACTCGCAAAACCTCTAAAACTTCATTCATTTTGCTCACACTTTCATCTAGGATGCTTAAATCATCAGCATAATCCAAGTCCAGGATACTTTTTCCTCCCCATTTGATTCCGTATTCTCCCATTGCCTTTCCTGTGCTCCTTAAAACAAAGTCCATCAAAATAATCCATATAAAGGGGGATAGAACACAGCCCTGCTTAACTCCTGATTTAATACAAAACCAGCTGCTAACCTCATTTCCTACCTTAACCGCAGCAGTTTTATTCTCGTACATAGCACTAATCACTTTAATGTATTTGTCAGGAATACCATACAAGGATAAAACCTTTACTAAAGCTTTCCTATCAAAAAAATCGAACGCTTGCTCATAAACTATAAAATTGAGGACCAAAGGTGTTTGAAAACTCAGGCACTTCTCAATTATTAACCTAAAAGTGAAAATTTGGTCGACACATCCTCTACCTTTTCTAAAACCGCTCTGTTCTTCTCTTAAAACTTTGTCTACGGCATCTCTCAGTAAAAAAAAGTATCATATTACTAAGTAATTTGATACCTACAGACTTACTTAACTTGACTTAAGTCCCATCCGTCCTTGAAGGTCGTCTTGGGGCCTCTTTCTTCGTAACGGCGTGGATGTGCCTTCTGTATGCTTCACGGTCTTTTGCTAGGCGAAGAAGGTCCGAGAGGCGGTGAGGTGCAAAGTTTTCCTTCCACCTTTTTGGGGGACAACCACGAGGACGAGAACCGTGAATTTGGCATTCGAAGGTGATTTTTGGGAGACGGGACCGACTCATCCGTTGTACGTGACCGAGCCATCGAAGTTGCTGGAGCTGGATCTTCATGAGAATTGTTTGTTGTACTTTAAGGCGCTCGAGAAGTTCGAAATTTGAGATTCTATCAAGGTAAGTGATCCCGCCGATGCGACGGAGGCACTTAGTTTCAAATGCTGCAAGTCGACGGTTGTCATTTACCTTCAGTGTCCATGTTTCACATGAGTAGATTGCGATGGGGATGATCAGGGTATCAAAAAGTCGTGTCTTAAGCCGCAGAGACAAATCCTTGCTTCGCCATATGGGCATAAGGGCCTTGAAACTGGAACTCGCGAGGGCGAGACGTCTTTTGATGTCTTTTGATAGACTGTTGTCGCTGGTGATCAGACTACCGAGGTAAGGGAACTCGTCAACCCACTGGATACTCTCTCCATTAATTTTCAGGTCTGGCTTAACTGTATCCTGTGGCTTTCGTGAGCAGCACATAGCCTTTGTTTTTGATACATTTATGATCATTCCAAAAGAACTAGTGGCTTCGAAGACGTCGTTAAGAACGGCTTGTAGATCCTCGGGTGTTTCAGCCATTTCGTTGATATCGTCGGCGTAGGCTAGCTTATCTATCTGAACACCCCCTATATGTGCGCCACAAGTTGTCTCTACCAGGGATAAGACTGCTGTGAGGAAAAGGTTGAACAGCTCTGGAGACAAAAGGCATCCTTGAAGGACACCTGCGGAAGTCTGGAAACTGTCAGTGAGACCTTCACTAGTCATCACACGACTCCCAAATTTTGAGTACATATCCTTGATAAGATCTACTAGGTTTCGTGGGATTCCGTAATGGAGAAGGATATGCCATAGGCCATTTCTCCAAATAAGGTCAAATGCTTGCCTAAAGTCGATGAAGAGCTGATACAGGTCACGACCGAATTCCAGATATTTCTGAGAGCCATTTTTATCTAGCAGTGTACAAGAACTGAGGCTTTTCTTGCTTGTTAGCTCACGAACTCTCTTATACATGAAGCATGAATCGCCTCTCTTAAAATCAGCCTCACACTGTTCACATTTGTCTTTAATGTAGGTACGATGGGCTCTACGGGTGGCTTTTTCTACAGCACGCTTCAACTGCTTATATCTGTCCCTGCTCTCTCTGTCTGACCTGTTATTGTGTTTTCGTTTCTCAGTACATAATAAAATAATTTCATTTGTTATCCAAGGCTTTTTATCACCCTTTTTGGTTCCTAGGGCGGACATCGCTACTTTGCTGATGATCTTAGAGGAGTCTGTGACCAGTTTATCGATATCCTCTTTAGATAGAGTTACAGGAATATTAGAAAGAAGGTCCGATATTTGAGTAGACAGTTCATCGATGTAAGTTTGGCGAATTTGAGAGTCTTTGAGAAGATGTGTGTTGAAACGAGCGGGTCTATTATTCAGCTTTGAGGAAGATTTCAGGCGTATCTTTAGTGCAGACATGACCAGGGAATGGTCGCTGTCGAAATCGCCACCTGCGAGGGTGACAGTATCTAGCACAGATGATTTCCACCGCCTAGAGACGAGCACGTAATCAATAAGATTACGGATTTTTCCATCCGGCGAAGTCCATGTCGCCTTACGACGTTCTCTATGTTTGAAGAGAGTATTGGTAATGGCTAGATCACTGTCTCTGCAAAATTCAATGAGGCGTTCGCCCCTCTTGTTAAGTCGTCCAAGGCCAAATTTACCCATAACATCTTCATTTCGAGCAGAATCGTTACCAACAATAGCATTGAAGTCGCCAATGACAACAATAAGGTCTTTTTTAGGAACTGCGTCAATTAAGCTTTGCAGTTGAAGGTAGAAATTGTCAGACTCTTCATCTGGTTTGCTGCAGTCAGGAGCGTAGACTTGTATGATCGTGATGTTGATCGGGGATCCCTTCATTCGTATCATAATCAACCGTTCTGACACAGGCGTTACGGAAATCAGGGATCTTCGTGCCTTAGTCGACATCAAAAAGCCAACACCTTGGCGATGGACGCCATCGGTTCTCCCAGACACTATCAGACTAGTGTTGCTGATCCTTTCTTCGCCGGTGCTAGGGAGATGTGTTTCTGAAAGTCCCACAATATCCCATTTATATCGGTTTAGTTCATTTAGGACAAGATCTATTTTGCCTTGTTTAGCAAGCGTCCTAACGTTCAGGGTTCCAACAGATAAAATAAATTTAGGAGAAAGCATAGCCTCCGGGTTTGGAGTTGTCAACACTGTTAAAGGGAGATTCTGGGTCGTCAGTTCGTCGGTTGTCCCGGACGCGGTAACTTCGTCGGTTGCCCCGGACGCGGTAACTTCGTCGGTTGCCCCGGACGCGGTAACTTCGTCGGTTGCCCCGGACGCGGTAGTATTGGTTCTCGTTCTTGATCGTTTGTACTTCATATTTTATAGGAAAAGAGGTTTCTTGGCTAATTTCAGGACGGCGGTAAGCCACTCCTCTCCATCCCTAGCAGGGGCCGGCTATATCTACTACCGATAATGCGCCCTTCTGGCGTCCTGCATCACCTGCAATTTTCCCATTGCTGGGAGAAGGTTTGTGACTGGCGAGACGTATCCATACGCCGATGGGCCCTGCCCAGTGCACATCAGAGGGTCCTTCCACCTCCTCCGCCTGAACTTATGGCCCCCAGACGTGGGTGCTC
This sequence comes from Artemia sp. Kazakhstan ARC1039, assembly GCA_029168905.1. NCBI lineage: Eukaryota > Metazoa > Arthropoda > Branchiopoda > Anostraca > Artemiidae > Artemia > Artemia sp. Kazakhstan ARC1039. The sequence continues at coordinate 46,249 of JAQQPU010001398.1, read as the reverse complement.
CAGCTATATTTCAAGACCCCCAGAGACCGGGTCCTCCCTTGGTCCGCGCCTCCCTACCGGGAGGTGCCCTGCATATCTACAGGACGTTCCCCTATCCGCCACCTGGGGACGCGCTGAGTGGCCTGGGAAAGGCCCCACTGATAACTCTGAAGTTCTCAGTAGTACTCAGCAGAGATACCTACAGAGACCAGACTAATGCCTTGATAATTACCACACTCACTTTTATCGCCTTAATTAAGTGGCTTAATTAAGGTTTTCATAAAATTGTTAGGTACTTGCCCCTTTTTCAAAAATCATTCACAGTCTTCAGTAACTTATTTCTAACCTCAGAGCCACCATATTTAAGAAACTCATTTACCACCCTATCAGCACCTGGAGCCTTTTTATTTTTTTAATGCTTTTAGTCGCTAATTATCGCTAATTCCTCCTCACAAAATAAATCTTCCTTAAACATCTCTCTTTAATTCTTTCCTTATCGCTAATTGTTGCCCCGTTCCTATCTTTAATTGGGCCAAGTCCGGATTGACTACTCCCTCTCAATTTATTAACATGCCAGTACAATATTTACTATTATGCTCTCAGCTGCATCTTCCATATCCTCGGCAACTTTATCCATGGCCTCCACTTCACACCTCCTTAGTTCATATTTTAATGCTTTCTCCACTTTCTTTACATTCCTTTTGTTTTGATATGATCTATCAGTCAGATAATTCTTGTAACAAGTCCTTTCTCCTTTCTATTAAACATAAAACTTTTCCACTAATATCATTAGCTGCAATCCTAGCTTTCTTACCTAAGACACCTTCAGCAACTTCACAAATTATTTTTCTAAAAATATTCCAACCATCTTCCACATTATCAAATTTTAAACTCTTAAGTTTAGTATTCAGCTGTTCCTGGAAAGTTTCTCTCAAATCCTCATCCTGGAGTCTACCAACATCATAACTTCCCGGGAGGTAGTTACCCTTCCGAAATTTCAGCTTTAAGTTAACCCTTGACACTAATAGATGGTGATCTTTACTTTTAACAGCAATAACAGCACTCCTATATACCCTAGCATCTTGTATTGATCCTGCCAGTCTTCGGTTTACTACAACATAATCATTAAAGTTTGCTGTCTTGCCGTCACAGGAATACCATGTTAACTTATGAGTCATTTTATGACCAAACACCGTATTGGTTATAACTGGATTGTTATACCTACAAAATTGCAAAAGTCTGTATCTATTACTGTTTTCTTTTCCTACACCAAACTTACCTAGGCTAGGATACCATCTGTCCCTATTTATACCGACCTGGGCGTTAAAATCTTCTAGTAAAAACATCATATTTCTACCTGGGACCCTGTCTATTTGCTCCGGTAGCTGTAAGTAAAATTCATCTGAGTCACTAGTATCTCCGTCAGTTGGTTCTACAGGGGCATATACTACTATAACTGATACCCTGAACTTTTAAGTCATAAACCCTGGGATATGAGTTACTGAAACTCTTAATAAGTCCAGTTCGAATCGTCTGAATTCGTCAGTCAAAATGTCGATACGATGGTTGTTTTTTAACGTCGTAACATTCCAAGTTCCAATTTTCATGTCCTTTAAATCATTGAAATTGTTTTGGCCTCAGGAAAAGCAATGATCCCGGATATCAGTGCAGGACGGGGATCACATATCTTCTCAAGTCTATCCCGAAGTGATTAAGCCGGCTAAGAACCGGACAGCAAGAAGTCCCTGTGACCTCCATGAATGGATGCTTTGTGCAATCCTGGGCCCATCTTGGTCACAGCATGGTTTTCAGGACTTGGCGATGCTCTTCTATCAACAAGAGTCGAAATCCTGCACAGACAATCTCAAGCCTATTACCTTCGACTCATTATATATTCATGCCTACAAATATTATGCTACTACGGGGAGGCAGCCCATAGTGGATAAAGTAGCTAGGAAGAGGTTTTTGAGCTCGAAGACGCCGGTCAAAACATACCAAGCCCAGAAGAATTGTCCATTAATCAGAATCCCGTGCGAAAGCTGTTTCGTTTACTAGGTATAATTTCCTCGAGGGGGTGCCACTCCTTAAGTAGGAAGAGTTGACCGCAAGGTGCCCAGTCTTGCAGGAACCCCGAAAGGGTCGAGGCAGTGCAGAGGCCGTTGTCCATAGATCTGGATCTTAGGCCCTGTCGCAGTTGTCCTCCTATAGAGGATCCTCCCGCGATGATGTTCTGCATCACCATGCAATTTAACCCATTGCCGGGAGAAGGTTTGTAACTCATGGGGCTTGTGGACATAACGGTGGGCCCTATTGAGTGTACGTTTGAGGGGCCTTCTTCCTCCTCAGCCTATATTTATGACCCCGGGTGAGAGTGCCCCAGTTTCTATTATGGACCCCCAGGGACAAGGTCCCCCCTTGGTCCGTGCCTACTATGGAGGTGCCATTTATATCTTTAGGGCGTTCCCCTATTGCCACCTGGGGACACACTGAGTGGCTTGGGGAAGACCAGGAGCATAAGTTAAGACAATAAAGCCAAAACAATAAAATGAAAGCAGATTTCCAAAATGATGATAGAAATTATGGTACTTAGGCTACATGTTATAGCAACCCCACTAAAGAAGTAAAGTTAGTCATAGTGAAATATACCAAAATATGATGAAAATATAATACTTTAGTAACAAAGTTATGGAAACTACAACAGAGAATTATGGAAAGCAGGCTGCCTAGAATGCATCATATTAAATACTTAACCTAATTATCTCTATAGATTAAATATTGAATTAAAATATACTGACATAGATACTATTATCTCACTCAGGCTTAGCTGATTATCTACAAGTGGACACATAAAACTATTTTCAATACAGATCAAGAACAAAGTATGGTCACTATAACAAACTAAAAGCTAAGTACCTCAAAATCATCTAACATTGCTAAGGATAACAGATGCAATTTGAACATATGCAGCCTTGCTTCTCAAACTAAAAGCTAAGTACCTCAAAATCATCTAACATTGCTAAAGAGAAAAAAAATCCGGAAAAAGTCCCCGCTAAGTTTTAGTGAATTCGGCGGACCTGGCTTGCAAAGGGTACACTTGGTTGGCTTTTCCTGTTTTCTGACCGCGTTTTCTCAAACGCGGTCACTCAGTCTGTTAAAGCAGTTGTTTGACCTGGAAAAGCAAAAATATTGGAATTATGTTTTTTCCCTAAAGGGAACAAGTCTATTTAACCGTTTTACGTGTCTTGTTTTTGGATTGTTTTTAACTATAAAAAAAACTGCGGATTTTTTTGTTTTAATTTAAGTTACCCAATAAACTACCCCAAGATGGGGTAAATAACCCCTTTGCAATTCAAAACGTAATGATCATCTGATTCTAGATATTTCGACATTTTAATGTTATTTTGGTTATTCCAACGTTGTAGTGGTGTTTTAGATATATCATCATTTTAGTTTTTTTGGTAACCATTTTTTAGGTTTGAGAGTCTGTTTGAACTCACAATGAGCTTGTCATTTTAAAAAGTAAGAATACTAAGTGTGAGTGTTATCTAAATATTAATAAGTGCGAGCATGAGGGCTGCACAAGAAACCTTATTTCTGCTTACAGCCCTTGAGCAGCAGACTTTGGGAGTGCAAGAAACAATTCATCCTGAAGAAAAAACGTAAATTATCTTGATAAATATTTTGTGTTAAATATATAACAATTATGATTTATTTCTTGAAGGTTGTTTGTTAGAAGACCCTGATAGTGATGCAGTTTTTTATGTGCTATTGAGAGCTGCCGACAGATTTGAAACTGAATATGGAAGCTATCCCGGTTTGTTGGAAGTAGACGTTGACGTCGGACGACTCAAGGTGAGTAATAAACTCAAGAATGATTGACCAAAAAGTAGTTGACCTTGAGTCAACCAGAAGTTAGCCTTGTAGTTGACCAGTAGTTGACCATGGCCTTGGTCAAAGTAGTTAACCAAAAGTTATTTGATGGTTATTCAATTGCTGTTTGTAAAATGTAACTAATTCAACTAAATCCTAAACATTCCATTTTCGTTTTTGGTATTCCTTGAAACATACAGAAAAAAATGGATTCAAATATTCTTTCTGGAAAATTTGTTTTTAAGCTACTGAGCTACTATCTGATGGATTTGAAATTCTTAAACAAATAGATTTGACTGTTCATAGTTGTTGACGTTTCTAGAACAGTATGCTGGTTCACTACAAACCGACCTTAATATCACAAGACTCAAATTGAGTAATAAATGGAGCCATAAGAAACTCAAGATTGGATCAGAAGTTAAATTGTATTATTTGATTGTTATTTAATTACTTTTTGCAAAATGCAACTACTTCAACTGAAGTTTAAACTTGACATTTTCGTGTTTAGGCATTTTTTTAAAATAGCTCTGAGAGTTTAGATTCTAGTATTCCGATTTGAAAACGACTTTAATCTTCGCATGTTTTTAAACCATAATTTCATGGATTGGTTTTATAATCAAATGGCAGAACAAATGAATCTGATCGCTGAGAGGTTTCTTTTAAATTTTGAGTTGAATAAAGAGGATTTGGAGGATTCGCTGTGATGAAAGGGGGAGTTTATATTTAGGAGAGAAAAGAAAATATTTGGGGAAATCTAGGCTGGCGGCCGGCCCCACTTTTTCCCCGATGCGTGGATGTGTGAATGACGATATCTTTTATTTTGTATCCGAGTATGAAGGGCTGTCTGAGTTGCGGAATGAGTGTTTTGGAAGAGTGTCTGGGAGAGAGTATTGATTAATTGAACGGATGTCTGAGAGGAACGCGCTTGCTACTAAACAGTTATTTGAGTTTCTTTGTATAGGGGTAAACATGACAATTATTTTGGAGGGTATAGTTTGCTAAGCTACGTAGGGGTTGAAATTTATAATATTTTGTTTTGTTTAGATTTTCTGTAATTGTGTTTTGTTTTTCGGTGTTTTTGTTTGTTTTTTATTTTGCGTTTTCCTTTTGCCCTTTCCTTTTTCCTTTTCCTTTTGCGGGCTTCTGCAGTACAATCTTATTTTATTCATAATTGTATGCTGGTTCATTAGGATCTGAGTTTGACGTCACAAGACCCAATTTAAGTAGTAAATGGAGCCATTAGAAATTTTAGATTAGATCTAGATACATCAAAAGAATCAGATTTTAATTCTGATTTCAAATATATAAGTTTCATCAAGTTTAATCTTACCCATCAAAAGTTACGTGCCTGAGAAAATTTGGTTGATTTTATAAAAAAGGGGGAAAGACCCCCTAAAAGTTACAGAACCTTAATGAAAATCATACCATCATATTCAGCGTATCAGAGAACCCTACTCTAGATGTTTCAAGCTCCTATTTACAAAAATGTGGAATTTTGTATTTTTTGCCATAAGAAAGATCACGGATGCTTGTTTATTTGTTTTTGTTGTTGTTGTTTTTTTTTTCTTTTTCTTTTTCCCAGGGCTGATCGTATCGACCCAGTGGTCCTAGAATATCGTGGGAGGGCTCATTGGAACGGAAATTTAAAGTTCTAGTGCCCTTTTTAAGTGACCAAAAAAAATGGAGGGCAACTAGGCCCCCTCCCAGGCTCATTTTTTCCCAAAGTCACCCGATCAAAATTTTGAGGTAGCCATTTTGTTCAGCATGGTCGAAAATATTATAACTATGTCTTTTAGGATGACTTAATCCCTCAAAGCCCCCAGGGGGAGGGCTGAAAGTTATGAACTATACCCAATGTTAACATATAGTATTGGTTATTGGGAAGTATACAGACGTTTTCAGGGGGAATTTTTTCTGGTAGTGGGGGGTGGGGGTGGGTCGGGGGTTATATGGGAGGATCTTTTCATGAAGGAAGTTTTCATGGGGGAAGGGACATTGCTATGAAGGAGGTGCCGGATTTCCCATAAAAAAAAAATCAGAAATTAAATATAAAAGAAATAAGTTTTTCAACTGAAAGTAAGGAGCAACATCAAAACTTAAAACGAACAAAAAAATATTAGCTATATGATTGGGTTCACCTTCTAGTCAATGCCTCGCTCTTTAAGCCAAAGACTTTTTAGTACTTTCATAAGAGCTATTTATTCTAAGTAACGGCCTTTGTGATTAAGGGGTCATTTTTAAAGAATTGGAACAAAATTCGAACTTTAGCTTAAAGAGCAAGGTATTGACTAGGGGGAAAACCCCCTAATATACGTATTAAAAACATATGAATATAGAAGTTCGTTACGTAAGTTAATTTGTAAATTACGTCAGAACCAAATTTAGAGACAGCCATTTAGCAAAAGAAAAGTAAAATTTTTATGCAAATTTTGTTTACTTATTCAATGCCGGCGAGCCAAAATAAAAGCTGCATTAACTAAAAAACGATCAGAAATTAAATAAAAAAAACAAGTTTTTTAAACTGAAAGTAAGGAGCGACATTAAAACTTAAAACGAACAGAAATTATTCCGTATATGAAAGGGGCTGTCCCCTCCTCAACGCCTCGCTCTTTACGCTAAAGTTTTTCATTGTTAAAAAAAAT